>VXAZ01008843.1:1073208-1190577 GCA_013399875.1 Gymnorhina tibicen
AAGGAAAGGAAAGGAAAGGAAAGGAAAGGAAAGGAAAGGAAAGGAAAGGGAAAGGAAGAGAAGGGGCTGTGCCCGGCTGAGCCAGCGGCCAGCGCGGACCGGGCACGGCAGCGGCAAACCAGTGCAAAATCTACATCGCCGGCGCGGCACACCCCCTGCGCTTGGAAACAAAGGGTTTAGTGACAATGTTTTGAGATGCTCCATAGAACCCACAGGTTCTGTAGTCCAGCTGACCACATTCGCCGGCTGGAAATGCAGCTGCAGCAGCGAAAGAGTGAGAATACGGGGCGCAGGCCAGCATGGGTACGGGGCAAGACGGCAGAAGTCCCGTCCCGTGCTTACCCCTTCCTTTAATAAATACAGTAAGTGTATCCTAGGGCCCACGAGGCCAATTTCTGAATAGATGCAAGTATCACTAGCAGATCAGTAGAAAAAATATATCCTTTTAATGACCTGCAGAATGCTTAGATAATTAATAATTTCTTTTGCTGCCTATTTTCCCTAATTTTCTCTCATTTTCTAAGCAAAGTTTTAAAAAGGAGACTAAAAAATAGAGATTTATATTCAGGTTGCCGCTGAAACCTACACGTTGGCTTGCAGCTCATCGAAATTTTCTACATGCAATTGCCAACTAAGAAATACTACTGATTGAGCTGATTACACTGGAACAAGATGCCAAGAGAAGCTGTAGATGCCCCAGCCCTGAAACTGTTCAAGATCAGGCTGGATGGGGCTTTGAGCAGCCTGGTCTACTGGAAGTTGTCCTTGCCCGTGGAAGAGGGGTTGGAACTAGAAGATCTTTAAGGTCCTTTCTTCTCAACACATTCTATGATTCTGTGAAATTCTGTAAAAGTAAAGTTTCCCACTTCAATCTTTTTCACACTACTACATACTTCATTGTCAAAAGTATTTAACTATTGTTCCCTCCACAATGTTCAAAGCATACAATTTTCTAAATGTTCAAATTAATCATTATACCAGAATGTGATTTCGTCATTAGAGGCTGTCTTAACAGACATATTCTTCATAAATGAAAATAAAACTAAGCCTCTCACTCAGTCCAGGCAATGTCATATTTCTGGCATTAGCAAAGGCTTTTGTGTTTAAAATGCCCTGTACAAATGATAAACCAGCTTCACAGTAGGGGGGAAATATTGAAGTCATTAAAGTTCACTAAAATTTTGCCATGGAACTAGGGTTTTGCCTAAAAATATTTATGCTACTTTTTCAGTAACTCCCTGACTGTATAATCTTACAACACACTCTACTGCAGCCTTGGTAAAAGGATCTGGGCTTGGACCCAAGCCTCAATCCCTTATCATACTAATTCTACTTGTTTCAGTCAGCTGTAAACAATTGATACCATCACTGAAAAGCGTAAGAAATCTGTTATAAATAATATTATCTGTCCTTAGAGAAATGTCATTCTCCCCTTTACACACTACGCTGACCTATATGTAATCTTAAACTCCATGTAGCGACATTAGCATTTCAGAGTGCTCAAAACTCAGAGCCCACACTGCTGTGTGTGGTGTGTGACAAACACATGCAGTCCTCTCCTTCCTAAAGAAAGAAAGGTCTCAAGCTCCAGTTCTGCAGCACCCTACACCTACACAGGCCACAAATGAAGGCACACGAGGTGCAGGATATTTGCGAACAAGAACTGGCCCAAACAGTCAGATTGCTTCAGACTGGCTAAAAGTAGTTGAGCAACAGCAGAGAACTTTTGATGTCCTTACAGTTTTACAGTGGCCACATTCATGCACATTTGTACAGGATTCTGCTGTGACTTCTTTATTCTCGCATAAAGATCCAAAAATCTTTTAGCTACAATGGTTTATATTTGCTATCAGGTGCAAAATGAAACAAAAATAGTCACTGAGAGCAAAAGCAAGAACAGGGTAAATTATATTTAGATATTTATGACCTGGTAGCTTTAATGCTAACTGAAATGCTTGAGTAGGCAATGGTGCTGATGCCAATGTAAATTTGCACCACCAAAACTTCACAAATATGAGTGAGAGAGAAAAAGTGTGTCTGAAGGGCGTGATTATGAATCAGTCTATGCCAGTATGATTTGCTATGCAAATCATACCAAATACCAAAATTGCTGTTTCTTAATAGTGTGGGGAAGCACATGCACGGTCCACTTGCATGATAAGTGATTTCAAATCTTTCATAGTAATTTAGAAGAGAAAGTAAACAACAATTTGCTTGTATGAAGGACTAATAAAGAAGCGTGAAGTTCTACTTCTATAGTGTAGGCTACAGCTCTTCTGACACTTAGTTCTGTGCATTTATCATAGAATCATAGAATCATAGAATCATAGAATCATAGAATCATAGAATCATAGAATCTGCTGAGTTTCCTGCCATTTCCTCAAGTCCTGTCACTGGTTGCAAGAGTGAAGAGATCAGTACCTGCCCCTCCTCTTCCCCTCATGAGGAAGTTGCAATTGCAGTGAGGTCTCCCCTCAGTCTCCTCTTCCCCAGGCTGAACAGACCAAGTGACCTCAGGCATTCCTCATGTGGTGTCCCCTCAGGGCCCTTCACCATTTTCATTGCCCTCCTTTGGATGCTCTCTAATAGTTTAATGTCTTTCTTATATTGTGGTGCCCAAAACAGCACACAGGGCACAAGGTGAAGCCACACCAGTGCATTTATTCAACTTCAGTGATACAGTCAACATATAGAAAGTTTAAAAAGAATAAATAGAAGATAATTATAATTTAAATGTGTGTTTACTTCTTGCAGTCTAAAATAGCACAGTCCCTCATATGTGATAAACATGAACAAATCTACTTTTTAGAAGTCCAAGAAATAATGGAAGCTATTAAAAAACTCCAAACTATAAGTATGAGATGCAGAAAGAAAAAGTGCAAAGGAGACAAGGAATTGCTTATAAAGTTTTTATTCAATTCCACCTAATTTTTATAAGGTTTCTTGAATCCTCAATATTATCATGTTTATGTTATGTCAAATAGCTCTATTATATATGACAATGCAAGAATGCATTCCCTCATGGCCATTGTGTGTGTAGGACACAACTGTCACACCAAAAGAAATTATGGAGTGATTTTAAAAATGTATTTTCTTCCCATTAACTGGAAGCCTTGAAAATCACAAATATATATATCTACTACTTTCACCACACATTAAAACTTACTATTTGTATTTTTATAATGGCCAGACTACATTAAATATTGTTTAACATACTAACACACAACATGTTTAACATGCTAGCATACTTAAAAAGTTGATTCTTTGGCAGTGCCATCTGAAAAGTATTTATAGGAAAAAATAGCTTTGAGTACATAACTTCTCTAAAAAACTAGGTTTTCTAAAAAAGAAGGAAAGATGATGTTAAGTTTTTCAATATTTAAATCTTAAACTTCCAATTTTCACGTTT
Organism: Gymnorhina tibicen; assembly: GCA_013399875.1. Lineage (NCBI taxonomy): Eukaryota > Metazoa > Chordata > Aves > Passeriformes > Artamidae > Gymnorhina > Gymnorhina tibicen. The sequence continues at coordinate 1,076,618 of VXAZ01008843.1, forward strand.
TTCTAATGATTACAGTGTTTGCATGCAACACTGGCAGAAGACCACAGACAAATAGACTTTTCTGAAATAACTCTATTAATTTATAGAGTTGCCCTGAGAAACTACTTTAACCAAAAAAAATTCAGTGATAATTTCACTTTCATTTTCACCTTCATGTTAAAATCAGGGATATTTTGTATAATGAATGATTGAATTACTTAAGAAAAAGCTTTGGTTATTTGCATGTGGCTATAGTTACTTTGGTTCTTGGTTTCTCTATTAGGAAGGTAGAAGTGATCACCTGGATCATCACAGAAATTTCTTTATTTGAAAGAAGGGAGGCAAGTACCATACATATTTTTTAAAACATCCAAAACCAAACATCAAAACTGTGTTCTCTAATTACGTATTTTCAAACACATTTGCTCTGAGAAGTAACTAATACACAGTATATATATAGATAGATATAGATACAGATATAGATTAGAAATAGATATAGATATAGATATAGATATAGATATAGATATAGATATAGATATAGATATAGATATAGATATAGATATAGATATAGATATAGATATAGATATAGATATAGATATAGATATAGATATAGATATAGATATAGATATAGATATAGATATAGATATAGATATAGATATAGATATAGATATAGATATAGATATAGATATAGATATAGATATAGATATAGATATAGATATAGATATAGATATAGATATAGATATAGATATAGATATAGATATAGATATAGATATAGATATAGATATAGATATAGATATAGATATAGATATAGATATAGATATAGATATAGATATAGATATAGATATAGATATAGATATAGATATAGATATAGATATAGATATAGATATAGATATAGATATAGATATAGATATAGATATAGATATAGATATAGATATAGATATAGATATAGATATAGATATAGATATAGATATAGATATAGATATAGATATAGATATAGATATAGATATAGATATAGATATAGATATAGATATAGATATAGATATAGATATAGATATAGATATAGATATAGATATAGATATAGATATAGATATAGATATAGATATAGATATAGATATAGATATAGATAGATATTAGATATAGATATGTCTGTCATTTATGCAAATATAAATATATTCAAAAATACACACATACATATGCAAACATATTTATCTAAATAAAATAGAGTGTGATATATAGTGGTATTTGATATATATAGTCACATACCTCTGTATAATGGAGGTATAGATATAAATGCTTTGGCTTTGCATCTCTGTGGCTTTGCATAGCCCGTTGTGATTGCTGCAGCTCCATATTGAGCACCTCTCTCGGGAGGCAGGGGACAGCTTTCACATGCATTTCAAAAGCAGCCTTCAGTGAAGATCAAATCTCAAATGGAGCTACAGAGCCCTTGTGCCCCCCTGATCCCTCAGTTTGCCTGGTAACACCTGTAGGCAGTGCACCCTGAATGAGCTAACACCCAGTTTTGAGCATGCAATCGCTTCATTCTGGAACAATCTGCAAACAGTCTTTCCTTTTTGCGGTTCCATTAGAAGCCAACAGTTCAGCTTTCTCTTGTTTTCTGTTTTTATTGAGGCTCTTGGTAAAAGGACATTCCTAGTGCTGGAATTCCAGAACTAACATTTAATACACTGAGGGCAGAAACATTTTTTTCCCCATAAAGAGCAATTTATTTTAATATTTTAATTTGTTTAAATTATTATAGATGGATTTTATACATAGTCAGTGAAGACATATCTGGCTTTCCATTTCTAACAGCAGCCATTACGTTGACATCTTAATATATAGTATCAAAGACCAATAGCATTATATCAAATAATTACATTAAAAATTGAACTTTTTCTACACACTTAACAATACATTATTTTAGTGAACAGCCTATACAAAATGGATTTGCCAATAATGTTATATTATTGTGTATGTTCATTACATTTTTAAATAACACAATAAATGCTAAATGCTTACTAGATTAGTTATATATGTTAAAATAAATGCATAAATTGATACCTGAATTATTTTTAAGGAGTGATATACAGCAGTTTGAAAGTCTTCCTTAAAGAGATACTTCAGTAAAAGTTTTGAGTGACTGAATTGTTTGAGAGAGTTACAGTCTGCCTACAAATATTTTGGAGTTTAAGGGAGGCTATAATTGTTGGCTAAGATATCTGCTGCAAATTGGTTAAGCACCCAGTGATTAAAAGCTCTTTGAGGTCTACATGTAAGTGCTCAGTATGAGTATTGCTCCTGTGAATTACACAGCCCCGGTATATTTGTGATAACCCTTTACCAGGGAGATTTTCACTTTACTAAACCTGGAGACAAATTAATTGAAAACTTTCAAGGCCTGACATATAGTTTAGAAATATACCAGACCTCAGCCTAATGTCTCACTGAAAACATTTACTAGTGACACATTATGATGATCTCCTGGCCATTCTATGATTATAGCAGCAATAAGGACCCTGTGCCTTTTCTGCCAGGGTCTCAAGAAAGTAAATAATCAGAAGGGTTTTTCTTCATGTTTCCTCAATGTTACTTACTAGAAGAAAACAATAAACTCTCTAATAAACCAAGGAGAAATATTTAGAGTAGATAACATATACTTTCAGAAACAAACTTTGCTATTATTGTGCAGCTAATAGGAGACATAAGCCTTAGCAGGAACTTGAGCAGGACATAGTAACTATACGTAGTTTCTCTCTCCACACCATTAAGTGCTCAAATGCTTTTAGTCTTGAAACAAAGACATGAAAATTTTGAAGTAAAAGGAACACAAGCTTATTTTTTAACTTGTGCATAAGAACATAGAGTTTCAGTGTCTGTCCTTCTCAAACTGGGTGCTGCTCCAGGACTCCAGAAGGGAGGAGTTGGGGGACTGTACTAAAAAGAGAAATTGTTTTGTCCAGCAGTTCCAGACTGGAATGATGTTTTAAGGACCAGAAGTACTATATCAGCACAAATAATGACAAGACTTCTCATATTCTGGATATCACAAGCAATCTAAAATCAAGTGTGGATTTACGAGGATGAAGCCTGCCCTTCAAATGCTGGTAAACCAGGAAAGATACTCATAAACAGTATCTGCTGTTTACACATTTACTTGTGCTAAACAAGTAACACAAAGGCACAAAAACCCTACTGTGTGATAATTACCAACGTGCACATTACCCTTCTTTATATGCATGCTTTTTGTTCTCATTCCCAACCACTCTCAAGAGGTCACTCACACTGCGAGATAAACCTGAATCAGTTTGCACGTGTGCAGAGCAGCAGACATTGGGGAAGTTGCTATTCCCCCTCACGCTCACACACACCCACACACACACAAATCCTATCTAGGTCTTCATTCAGCCTCAACCACAGGAAAAGAGCAACTGTCCTATATGAGTGAAGAGCACAATTGCCCATCCCTGTCTGCAGCTTTTCCCAACTTCTGAGGTTATCCTAAGATGGACCCGGAGCAGAGGAGTGAGAGAACCAGCGCAGCGACGCCATAGGGTGACCTCTCTCTAATCCTATAATGGATACATTTTCCCCTGGTCCAGTTACAAATTGAATCCTTTCCAGTTGGTTTTTTCCCTGTGAATTTAGTTCACAAACTCCCTTAGCGGGGATAAGTTCCCTATCATAAGGCTGAAGTTTACCACCTTACCCTCTGCTGCCTGTGGCTTTCCTTTCAGTGCTAATATTACAGGTTTTGGCATAATACTGTCTTGCACAACTATATCCAGCTTTTCAATTTAGCTTTCCCTGTGCTTTCGGACTGACAGCCCATTCATCTTACCCCTTAAAATTTCTGGTTTTTCATAATAAAATTAATGTGGAATGCAACATCTTCAGCATTTTTGTAATGCAGTTTTACAGATACCTTCCTCTGACTACAGCTGCTGAAAATCAAGTGCACAAGAACAAAGCATTTGTTAGAAAAAGCCCCTTTTTGCCTGCAATATTGCTTTTGTCCACAAAATAAAGCAGTGTTTTCTCCAGTCATTGAAGCTGTACAATTTTTGGACCCTTCATTTGGATGAATCTTTAGTATAAGCTGAAGACCTCGTTTTTCTTAGATAATTTATTAAGCATCAGTTATTGTTCAGTAAGTACTTAAAAGCACAGAAGCTAATAAATACTTGCTTCAATCAGCGCCAGAATTTTAACTGACCACACAGAGATGTCAAGTATAAAATATAACACCTTGTCTCATATCAAACAGTCTTTGATATTTCCTTCTTCACCCCTCCTAGGCTCTTCTTCAATTCAGCTCTTTACTGGTAGAGTTTGTCCCTTGGATCTTCCTGCTGTCTTTCAAAAGAACTTCAAGAAAACAGAAAAATCACTGTAGTCTGACTTCAGATTATTCCAGAAATGCTGGGGGGTTTTTCCAGCAGTGTTCCTGTGTTCTATGACAAAAAGTGTCAACATTCCAGGGTTGCCTCTCTGAACCAATGCCAATAAAAAAAAATTAAAAAGAAAAAGAAAATAATTTTTTAAAAATTTTCCACCTGAATTCAGCGTAAGCCAACTGCTTACAGGTGCACATGGATACCTCTCCATCTTCTGTAAGCTATGACTTCTGTGAGGATGACTCTGTACACCTGTGAGTGCTGCACAGCTGTTCCCTACAGGCAACTCTAGATGAGAACTCAAAGTCACTGTAACAATTTTTCCTTTTCTATTTGCCCATAGTAGAGGGAGAATGAGAAATCACTTGTAATTGCTGCAAGGTGTGCTCTCAAAACCTGACAAGGCTGATTGAGGCCACAGGCTGACCCCAGCCTCTTTTCCCCTGCCCAAACACTGTTCAGGAATCACACACTTGCACCTCAAGATTTGAGAAGGTCTGATTCCTAATATTCTTGACTGCAGCTATTATGTATAATATTAAAAGTGTAATTTATAAGATTAGAACTCTAGTAGAATCAAAAAACCATGCGGGGATATTTAAAACTAAAATTATTACTTTATATATTTTGCATTGTGATGATGCAAAAATATTTCAGTCCTGTTCAAACTCTGTTCTGACGTGCAGTGCAGGAACTATATACACAGAGTAGACCTTTCCTAATGGAAAACCTTTTTGCTTCAACAGATGTATGGCTTTCTTTCCACGCAATCCCGGGAAATCGGTTAAGTACATAACACAAGTATTTTCTAAACTCTGGTACTAAGTACCATTTATAGCTGTCTGTCTCTGGAGTAGGGGTCACTAATGGCATTCTCCAGTCCTCTACATTACCAGTGCAGAGTCAGATGTGAGGGGGTCTAGGCAATAGGATCCAAAAGGGGCTAGTTACAACTCTGTCATAGTGCCAGATGTAAATATAAATCTCTATTATTATAAGTGTTTGAAATATAGATGGATCAAATGGCTTTACAGCAATTTAAAGCTTAGAAATTGAAACTGTTTAGAAATTTGGGTATTATCTATGGCTTTGTGCCTTCATGTCTTTTAGGAAAGTCAAAGTAACAAAGAATTAATTTCCTGGTGGAAAAGCAGCTATTATGAAATATTTAGAATGAACAAATTTTTCCATTATTTTGCAAAATCAGGAAAATACACTAGACAGCAATATTCCTGTAAAAATATTTTTTTTCAAATGTTTAAATAACATCTATATAATATAAATAATATAAATATATATATAAAAACACCAATTATATCCCTTCTCTCCTGAAGGGATAAGTGAAGTTTGTATTGGGCTTGAGGACATATTTATAATTTCAGGTAAATTCAACTACAGAGGGGAATTAAATAAAATGAACCATGGGTTTGTGTACAAATTAGAATTACAAATGCATAAATGTACAACTGTGTGTGCATACATGTGCCATAATGTTAGCAGTTATATACTACCTGAATTCTGAAGACAAAGGGCCTCTACTTCCCTGTATGACCTCAGTTTGGTGATATAACTCAACTGAGGTCAGTGTACGCCTAAAATTAATGTATTGGCTAGTCAGGATGCAAAATACTACTACTACTAATAATAATAATAATAGTAGTAGTAGTAGTAGTAATAATAATAATAGTAGTAGTATCCTTAATTATTCTGTGATAATACATTCTGGTTTAGGTAATAACTTTTCTTTTTCTCTCAAGAGTGTATTCGTGGATGTTGTTTTTGCATTAATAAACACCAAGCAAGTTGGGGATCAAATAATAATCACAAGGTCATTAGAAGATAGGTGTTTCTCACAAATCAGTAAATGATACTAGTTTTAAATAGTATCATACATAGATTTTCAGCTCACCTACATATTTCTGTAACAGTTCCGTACAGAGATAATACAGAATCTACCTCTGAATTTTTGTCCTGAGGTACATTTCCTAAGACCTTCCCCATGTAACTTGATCAAGGATATGGCATTCAGAGATGAGGGCACCTAGTAAGTTACACAAAAGGATGGTGGCTCTCATTCAGCCCTGGACACTGCTAGAATTTTTTCCCAGTCTTTCTCACACCTCAGTGTTGACGAAGATATTAGATTTTTCTGGAGGCATCACACAGCTCAAGTCTATTCCACCCAGTTTCAACTTCACTGTACATCTACAGGTAGTTTAAGCCACACACATTAATTAGTTATGTTATGATAAGGGTTTTTATGTGTTTATCAGTCTGGAAGCAGTTGTGATGTTGACTGGACAGCCAGCCTCTCCAGCAGTCATGAGTGGTGATCAGATTTTCCCTACCATCTTCCCAGTATATGCACTCAAGATTTTAAATTATTTGGCAGCAACAAGACTGTTAGTCTCAAAAGTTATAACTCTGATCATCTATGAGTCAGTGCAGCACAGCAAGCTCGCCACGCCTGCTGCAGTTCTGCTGGAGGACCTGGGTCAGCTGCTGGCCTCCATGTCCATGGCCTTCATAGCCAGGAGTTGAGAATAGACTAAACCACTGCCATCATACAGTTGCCATCTGCATAATATTGTAAGCGTCATGGCTCCTGTCACTTTTATCCAACACTGTAGAGGTTAGACACGAGATAGATTGTGTTTGATTTTCACTCAGGGAAACAGACGTGTTGGGAATGTTTGGACCAGCCAATAATTGATGTAGACAAAGACATTTGATGCTTGTGTCAATAAACATACCATTAACTTAATTAAATTTGGTATTGTTTGTGAGGCAATTTCATCAGGAAAACATCAGTGTACTCTTGAGGACTGACATCACAACTGAAAATAATTATGAAAAGTTTCATCTATTAGCTCACTGAGTCCTGCAAGAGCAGGTGATTTTCATAGCTGTTTCCATGACAGGAAAAAGTAAATATTGTTTTCCAGTGCCCCTTTACTATTTTACTTTCATGCAGTGAAATCTGAATCAAATTTCTCTAATGTACTTAGTAACTCTTGACTCCCGTTTCTAATCTGAAACACTCTTGTCTTCAAAGAATTATTTAAAACATTTTGCATAAGTCACATTATAAAACAGTGTGGCTTAGTATGGATATGTTCACATGGAATATCATGAAAATAAACCATTAAAAATGCTCGCTGGCAGGTTTATATTTCACAGTTATAACCCCCCCCTTAAATAAAGTACTGTAAAAAATACATGTTTCTACAAGGATTCCTTATTTTTATCTTGGTTGTTTTCTCTTTCTTTCCATATATTCAGCAATCTATCTTACCCCATGCTCTATTTTGGCTTATTTATCTGTTGTTCAACTATATGCCCTTAAAGAAATTTATATAGCATAGAAAATTCACAGGTTTTTAGGCACACGAACATTTCTTATGACTGAACAAAAGCAGTCTATCCAAAGACTTATTATTTTCCCCAGTTCTGCTAGTTGATCTGGCAGTGGGTATTACCTCTCTCTCCAAACATTGCATTATTTGTCTCTTTAAATCATGACAGCTATAAAAATAAAATCTGTCTTCATTAGAATATCCAAAATGGTGCTATTTCAGATAACATTATATCCTATGAAAAACAAAAAGAAAAAAAAAACACAACAAAAATATTTAAACAATCTAAAAACTTAAATTAGTTATCATCTGAATTTAATACTGCATAGTCTTCATACAACCATATCTTGCTTTTTAAGAAGAATCTTAATTGATTTTTTTCAGGATAAAATTAAAATTAGTCATCTCATTGCAACTTTGTCTTCAACCTTTGCTAAACTGCCATTGATTTTTGAACATGGTGTTATAGCTTTTTATGCAATTCCAGTACTCTTGTCCTTGAGATCACGTTACTCTTCCTGTACAATATGCTTCTCTATGCTCATTGACTTTGTGCTGTCAGCACTTTCAATACTTGGAAGGTGAAAACCTTCTCCATACAGCTATGTCATCTTCAACATGACCAAGTTTGAGCCTATAGCTTGAGACAAATCTTATCAGTCCAGAATGTTTTCAAAAAAATGTACCAAGTTTATTTTCTCAGATGATCTGATATTTTTATGTCAGCTGGGCCGCTTGTAGGAGAATTATCTAAGACATGAAGAAATGTCAGTCAGTACGAAAGGATTGCGGAATTATAAATTTCTAATTCTTTACCAAAAAAGTGTAGTATGATATTTTTTGTAACTACTTTGTTTTCTTCCATTTTACCTAAGTACCAGTGACCCATTCAAGCCAATAATGTGGCTTCCAACATGTGTTTACATTAATTAGATGTTTATGGTATGTATTCTTTCTAAAACACAGAAATTGATCTGGAAGATCCACTGTAAGGCCCATTTCCATTTGAAACCTGTCAGGGAGCCACCAAACAAGGAGAAGTTCTACCAGGATGAAAGCATAGACCACTTGATTTTACAGCTGACCAGTAGTCTTATAGTCCAAGAATATGAAACAATGCTCTATTTAACAGAGACATACAATCAAAATATCTCACAATTAAGAAAGGAACAGAACAAGTATTAGGATGAAATACTTGTCTGAGTCCCTCTAGGAATTTAAAGGGAGTTTTTCTTCTAGCATTAGCATTCTCCACACATCAAAAATCATGGTGTAGTCAGCGATTTATGTGAAGACAAATCTTGCAGGGGGGGCCTGAACCCAGGAGGTGATGGATGTTTCTGTAGGGAACCTCCTGAAATTACCTCTCCAAATGATGTGTAACAGGTATCCAGGGGCTGGAACTGGCACCTTTTCAGAAACAGGAGTCCCCTGAGTAAGGCAGAGACCTTTCTGACATAAATGTAATACAAGTAAATGAAATAGTTTCTTCCTTTTTTCTTTTACTTTTTTTTTAACATAAAACTTTATAAACACTAGCGACTGAATTGTCTGTCTGGGAGGTTATGAATACTGGCAGTTTCTACTTGACTTTACCTGGTTTGGTTTCAGCGTGCTCTAAAATATCTGAATAACGATAAAACGTTTCTTACCTAAAGGAAAAACTGGATCTATAAGCTGGGGAATGGGGCAATTTTTCATACACTTTAGTATCCAGAACATCTTTAAGAAGATTCAGATGGCACCAGAGTGGGTCCTCTGCTTAGCTGCACGGCCCAGTAGTAATAAAAAAGGAACAGTGAAAGAAGGCAGGAGAGAATTCCAGTAAAATTAGAAACACTGAAATTTCTCTGGGTTACAGGAAATTGTTGGTGTGATACACGAACATTAAGGATTGCAGGGAGCATATCACAGGCTCATTCACTGTGTTTTTCACTTGTCTTTCCTACTGTGAAGGCTGTATATTTCAACTTCCACTGGGCCATTTGCAAAACATTTGTCGCAGCATGCTCTGCACTTGATATCCATAGGAATTTTATATGCTGTGTATAGCATCATGCCTCTATAATCACTTGGTATTTTGGATACTTTTCATTTCTCTGCTCAGCATTTATATTTGCCAGTTTGCTCCCCCATGTTGTAATGACTTTTTTTCCTCAATTTTTACCGTTAGCACACGTATCCATTTTCTTGTTCTGTTCCAGCTCTCACCAGCTATGTCTATGGTTTGGCTGTAGATTAAATCCAGACTCTGCTGGAATAAGAGCACTCCCCCTACATGATGCAGAATGCTGATAAACTTACACTTGAGCCTGCCAAGCAAGTTTATAGTACTTCAAAAATGTTGATGAGATGAGTTTGTGCCAGTGAACGTTATGCTAAGTCAGGACTGTCTGACCATGCTAGATCTCCCACAGCTAGTGAACCTCCTACAGACAGGCTGTGAGCCTTCTCACAGCCCCTTCTTGCTTTGTTTCTGCCTACCTGCCCACAGCCATTGTCCTTGGAAGCAGCCTTGCATCTTTTATATGCAGGCACAGGGCCCTTTATTTCTCTTTGTGTTTGGTTTCCACCTATAGTCATGGCCCTGGCTGAGGATCTGCCATATATTGCAGATCTGTGTTGGCCCACTGCCTCAGACTTTGCCACTACCCCATGACTGAATGTTAGCTACAACACCATGGTTATCGTCACAGAGACAGGGACAGGATTTAAGCCAGATCAAGGCCATGCGTGCCTCGCTTACACTAACCCAAATCCCACCACTATGTTGATCCCAATCCGGAATGAAGGTGAGTAGATGTGAAACAGCTGCTAGAGCTCTAGAGGGAGTCTGTTCTCAGGTCTGCTCTTGCCAGCACATGCAAAGGGTCTGTGTGCTGTACTATGGCAGTGCAATGTTTACTTTGCCTCCTGCAGGACCATAGCGTTCCACTGAGTCCTGCCCTGCTGTTCAACAGTTCCACTCTCCTTTACGTGGAGTTGACCTGAGCCAGCTGAACTTCTTCCACTGGTTTGGAAACTACTGTTGGCCAGGGACTGGTCCAGAACCACACTTGAGGCCATCCTTTTTTCCTATAGAGGAGGGAAAATTTTAGCCATTCAAACCTCCTGCGTTCTGGGCCATGAGAAAGGCCCTGGCTCTGTTTTGTTTATTGGTATAGGACTAAACAATGAGTTGTGTTTGATTAAGCCAAAGGCTCTGAAGAAGGGCTAATATGGACTGAGGATAATAATGGCTGAGTGGATGATGATAAGACATTCTGCAACTATGAAAAACTTGGCAACTGCAATGTAGTCAGATGCAGAGGTTTGAGATTTCAAGCCTCCTGTGTGTTGCCCTCTTTGAGGAAACCAGGGAGCATCTGAGGACAAGCTCCTAGTCATTTTTGAAGGCCTTTGAGACCTCTTTTTTTTTTCCTATCATTTTCTAAGCATACAGCCAGCTCCTAGGCATTTTGCCAAGTAAACAGTCCAGTGTTGCTGGCTATTCTGTCCCTGCTCTTTTGTCCGTGACTGAGAACTGGCCTTATGCTACCTAAACCCTTCCAGTCTCAGAAAAAGCTTTCTTACTGCACAGCCTAGTGTCTGTCACAGTTGGAGGCTTTGGCTAATTTCTATGTTTGTTTCACCCTGGGAAAAGGTGAATCACAGCCCTATATCTGTTTCTTTCCACAAAAAGTCCTCACTGGCTTATTTTACTGAAGTTGCATAAGGAAACATTGCATTCAAACTGTAGATACACACATACATGAAGAGCAAGAATGATGACTTTTCCTGCTCATCAAGAGTACCCGGAGAATGGAAAAGAGACTGGACTGGTGTAACTTCTGCCCATCATCATCATGACTTACTATTCTCATTGCAGCTAATGTGTCAGCAGTTACAGAACTGTACTTCAGCCTGAGATATACCCAGTGAATATACTTCAGCAGTGAGCATACCCAGATGTTTCCCGGGATAATAGGCTTCTCCATGGAGTACATTCTTTTTCTTCACAATGCTTTCAGTATTTTTGGAGCATTTTATGTAGGAAGGCTGCATGCTGTTGAAAAAATACTTGCATACCCCTGCAGTCACATGGGTGATTACCATAATGAAGCAAGGAGGATTGTCTGCCAGAGGTAACATCTGTGTCTGATGGTCCCCGTGATTCATCATGGGACTGTTGAAGCCTTTGTCCTCCATGTACTGGACCCAGTCATGGAAGAGTCTGGAGAGAGCAAGCAGCTCTTGCCTCCTCTATTCTCATTGGGACACTAGCCAGACACAGGATCGCACTGACAGAACCTATCACTACCAGGGCTGATGCAGACAGAGAATGTCAGCTGGGATCCATGACAGCCTAGGGCAAAGGTTGCTCATTTAGCTGGGGTATCTACAATGACCATTTCTATTTTATGTTTGAGCGGTTTGGGCATCTGTAGTCAAAGTCAGATGCCTGGGCACATGAGCCTGATCTTTGGCCAAGTGGATGGGTAATTATGAAATTAAAAGTATGGGAGCCATGAAGAGAGTACTCAAGCAAACATGGTTTGGCTCAGAGGAGGCGTACTGCTCTGCTGTTGTCCTGGGCTAGAGCCAAATAGCAGCTGCAGCTCTACTCAACTATACTTGCATACTAGCCCTGAACAGGACAAAAGACAGCAGATGTAGGCTATGGGAGACCTAGCACGATGTGTGGGAAGATCTTGACTGGTATCTGGTTCTTACTGAAACACCTCACACACTCTGAGTACTGAGTAACCTACTTCATGAACACAGTTTCCCCAGTCCACGCCTAACACACTTTCCTAAGCAAACAGTCCATTTAACTTCCATTAGCTTCCGGAGACCACAACCTAGCAGAAAAAAAGCAGGTTGCAAGCAATGCCTGCTGGGATCAAGTCTGGTTCTGTGATCCTGGGAGCTAAATATACTCTAAATTTTGCACAGTTTCTGTTACATGTTTTTTCTAGCATCTTTTTTCCAAAATCCTTTGTTTTAAAATTTTTCTGCTGTTTCCCTTGAGAAACTCTAAAGGGAATTATTTTTATTTATTGTTATTTCTATAGTTAACATCTCAGAGCCTTCTCAGGGTTGGGATGGAAAAGCCCATTCATTTGGGATGAAAAAGATGGTAATAAGAACTATTCTGGTAGAATCTGTAGGACCAAGGGGACCATAAGGAAAAACAAAAAAGAAAAAAAAAGGAAACTGAAGTTTTATCATTGTGTCTCATTATTGAGAGACAGCTGTGGGGCTGTTTCTATGTCATGAAACTGATCTGCTACACAAGAGTATGTAGATACGTGAAAAAAAATCTTGCCATGACAAGGCTGAAGGGGTGTGTAAAGATGCAAACCTGATATTGTATCTTAAACACTGCCTGTTGGGATGGGTTTCTGAAGGGATTTTTCCTCAGAGCCAAACCACAGAAGGCCTAGCTAGGTCATCTCAGAAGTCCACTCAGAATGCATTGGTGTGTACACAGGATGGATGATCATCACATATCCAATGGAAAGTGCACTGAAAGGATCTAAGTCTGCAAGACCAGGACTGAGGCATGTGTTCAGCACCCAAAATTTCAACTGATTTACCAGCTGCCCAGGAAGGTGACTAAGATGTTATCTTAGTCATGCAAGGAGAGGTGTCAGCACAGCCTGGTTCAGCAAGACTCTCAGGTGAGATCATCCCCCAAAATGGTGGCTGTTTTTGCAAAGAAAAGCTGAGTTACCCCAAAGAACTGCCCATGAACTTACTACAATGTACCGAGATTCACATCTCACAGCTCATAAAATGGACAAGTGGATGCACTACATGTTGTGATTCTCAGACATATAACCCTGATCTCTTATTGCTACAGAATCACTGTCATGTGAGCTCCCTAAATTATATATGCATTGCTGTGCCTTCAACTGGATCACTTCTATGTTCCAAAACATACTGTGGTACATGCAAAGCGCATGAAAATACACAATAGCCTCTTGGAGTGAAATTCTATTATGTGACCCCACTCATACCATGACAATTTTTTAAACAAGGGAAAATATAGTTACAGACTTTTGATTTTCAAAATCTATCTGCAAGAATATATAAACTCTATTCACACTTTTTGTTTCTGTGCTGCTTTTTCAGTGTTGTCTTTGCTTTTCCCCTCGTCTTTAATACAGATAGGACAACGCTTTTCCAATGTAAGTCACCATTCATTGCTGCTATCTACCTTAGTCAACCTTACCCTGTCACAGGGTTTTGGCAGCTAAGAAAATGTTAACAGTGTTGGCAGTGATTAAAAGCAGAAGGGCTTTTTCACCCCTCAAGCTGCAAGATGTTTTTCCTACTCCAAACAGACAGCCCCAAACAGACTCTGCAAACCCAAAACTGCAGCCAAACCACAAATCTGACAAACTGCAATCAAACAAACCATTACTCAATAGATAAGCAAACAAATTAATTTACTCCCAGGGAACAAGGACTTATTCCTTCCACACTAGCAGTCACACAAGAAGCTTGGTCTTTCATAAACTCTGCAATCCGGCTTTCCTGAGAAAGAGGAAATGTGGGTTAAAAAAGCCCTGAAGATATGTGTATTTTTTTCTGCCCCATCCTGATGAGGGCTTAATTACTCCCCGAAAAAGAAATAGCTTCAATAGATATCTTCTCTGGTCATAAACGTCCTGAGCAGTAAGAAGTTGAAAATTGAGAGTTTTTGGTGAAAAATTTTTATAACTCATATCTCGATATCTGCTTTCAACATATATCAGCTACCGAACCAGATGGGCCCAGTGTCATCGCTGCTGTTTTTAAGTCCTGGCAAGGCATGAACAGTCCCTCCCCATCCCATGTACTCTGCAGCTATAGGATAAAGACTCTCTCCCATGAAGCAGGTGATGTGGGTTAAAATCAGTTTAGGGAGAATATGAACCTGTAGCCAAGTCTCCTGACAGTAAGTGAATGTTATAATATGGGCTACATGGAAACAGTCAGCTACGACTGCACTCCTTTGACCTTGATCCTCCACTCGTTCCTTAAGCAAAGAGCCTCAATAGCAGGAATGTCTATGAATCATATACGAAGTGAAATCTCTCACTATTGCAAAGCTAAAATGTCTAAATCTTAGCAGGGGATTTTGTGTAATATTTCCTGTTCGCTGGCCTAGGTTATTTATTATCTGTGCAGAGTGCTGGCACCTCTCTCTTTCCATATGCTCCACTGACAGTCTATATCTAATTCATGTCTTGTGATGTCCCAAGAGATGGCAGGAGCCTAAAACCTGTACACTGCAGTGCCAGGGAACATGAACATTGCACCTCACGCTGTGGTGTGTTACAGACTATCAGACACATGATAGCTGTGTTAGTGGGGCGTCCCACACAGGCTAATTTGCCCAGCTCCTCAGCAGCTGGATTGCTTGTGGCAGCCAAACTGCAATGTGCAGTACAGATGTGTCCTGATCACAAGGTTGCAGTGTTCCGTGAATTTAGCCTAAAAGCCTGGAAATTCCATTAAACTGAAATATATGTTGGCAATATCTCTGATAGTCAAGTCACATTTTATATCTTTAGATACAAAAGTATACATGTATTATCCTAGAATTAATCTGGTAAATTTAATGTTGCTAACTCAAATTTGAATAATCCAGATCATTCTGGAATCCAAGCTTTTTGATATCTGCTTCTGCTTTATCGCTTTTTCGTCTTAGCTGATACCAGCCATCAGTTGGCACACAGTCACGGCCATGGTCAAACCTCTTTAGTAACAACTGAACCAAAAGAGCCCTCTCTTTCTGAAGTTGAAAAGGAAAAAGTAAACTTTGGCATAGTTTCTATGCCATGAATATCAGAAGGGTGTTGGATAAAATATTATCCATGGAACAGAAAAAACAGAAACAAAGATTTGTATTTCAAATTCATGTTGCAACAATTCATTATAATTTGTTTATACAGACATCTGCAACTGAAAGGTAAAACTTTGCATCCTAGTCTTAAAAAAAAGACTAATGGATGCCGACAACAGAACTGAATGCCGTAAGATGTGACACAGAGAAGATCTGTAGTTTGGAGGGTTTAATAACACGTATTTGGAGAACTTAAAAATATCTTTCTTACAGATGTCAATTCAAGTTTTATTAAACAGACACCTTTGTTAGTGAAACAAGATATATAAAACATCAAAGATACCACAAAATGTCTTATATTTTGATACTTGGAACTAGGACAAGGTTTCTTTTTACCATTGTATCAATTGAAACACTACAAGTATTCTCTGTAATTTTAAGTATTTGATTAAAACAGAACACTATTGCAGATATTCTTGGGTTCACTAGCAGAATTACCAAGAGCTTTACACTCTCTTTTTGTCTCAAAAACCCCAAAAAGTTCTTTTTATAATTTATTCTTTAATCCAGAAATTATATCTGTTATTTCTTTCTATACAATTCCTAGCTTCAAATAAGATTTAGCTGTAGAAATAATGAATAGATAAATAGCAATTAAATTATTCATGGACAAAATACTACATATCCAGTAATGGCTGTTCATTATTTAGGATCCCTGAAAAATATTCCCTGCTCAGTCTTCTGTCAAAAGTGATTGCCTACTGTTAAAATAATGATTTTTTTTCTCTACAACATTCCCATTGCTGCTTCCTGTATTTCTTTCCATATTTCTTAAAATAGGCTTTTAGTATGACTGCTTCTTTTATACTGAAAGTGTTACACAGGCATAGTCCTCAGACAAAGGGACTACAATCTGGAAAGACAGGCAAGAAATCCAAGCTTAGAGAAGACATCTGAGCTAAAGTAGTTTTACTCTGAATACATACAGCCACGTGTTAAAATGTTGGGGCGGGAGTTAATGAAACTGAGACCAAGTGCACATTTTGACTCTCCTTGGATCCTAATCATGCTTTGTGAATGAGGATGTTGACCTGTACAACAATTCAGTGCTGACAGGTGCAACAATGCAAACAGGAGAAAAATTACTTGCAGTACGTGTTACTGTATTAATGTTAATTCAGGAGATGAATGTAGGTATTCAGGAGCTACCTCTGTCAGGAGCTACCTCACCGTGGAAGAGAAGTTATACAGACAGCTAAGATGATAAAATCTTAAAGAGGCAACGTTGGAGAATGCTAAAGAAAAATTATTCTAACTTTCAGAAGCTGGCTGGTTTACCTTGCCAATGAGGTGTGCTGTACTGCTCATACCCTCACCATCAACATATTGCAGAAGTGCACAACTCTGAGAAAGACTGGCCATGAAAAACTTCTGTGAAGGGAGACTGAAAGCTTTGGAGTTGTTCAGAAAAGAGGTAGATAATATGAGACATGATAAAAACATGAAGTAGAATTTTTGTAATATAGTCTTAGCCTCATAACACAAAGTAAAATACATCTCTGGAAAATGTCAGCTTTTTATCAAAACTTAAAACTCAGATACCTATTGGTTGAGAAAAAAGAATAATTAGGGGTTGTCAACAAAGGTTTTGGTGTGGGAGCTTTGGCAAAACGTCAGGTTTTCGATGGAAAACAGACACTTGCAGTATTTACTTGCATTTACTTGCAGTAAATGTTTCTTATAAAATTCAATTTTCCACTAAAGCCAGATTTGATAGACTATATTTGATCATCCCTGATTTGGTTTCATAAAGTCCAAAGAGGATGTGATGCAGGTATTTGACACAACTGCTAGTCAAGCAAGGTTAGCAATTTCATACAAAGTGTGAAGTATTTCACCCGGACTCGGGAAGAATTCTGCTGCCAGCATTTTGTTTACAAACGTGCCTCCTTTTTAAGTCTGACTCCTTTGAATCACAGCTAATTCAGTTCTCTTGACATGCAAGGAACATCTTCAAGAACTCAATGTTCTTTTAGCAATTACTGAGTGAAAATTTTCAGTCAACCCTGATTTTACAAATTACTAAATGTTTTACCCAGACAAATTGCTGTTTGTTCCATCTTTTGTCAAAAAAGAGAGCTGCAGGAGGTCTCTTGTTTTGTTTTAAAGGAGGAAAAAAGGTTGCAATTTCTAAATTTCAACATAGAAAATGAAAGTATGCTGCCATATCCATGGTTGTTTCTAGTTTAAAAGTTGTAAAAATGCCTACAGCAAAGTATAGGTGCTGCCCTCCTTTTTATGTACACAAATCAAGTGATAATGAATCTGCCTTTAATGTGATTTGTAACGCTAAGTTTGCAGTCAGCCAAAACAGCAATCTGTTCCTCTGAAAGATAAAGCACTCCGGTTTTCACATGCTCCTTTTCTTTTTCTTAAATGTGAAAATGCATATTTAGATAATAAAATATGTACTTTGCACTACAGCCACTGCATAATCTTTTTCACCAAGAAACAAATACTCCATCATTTTTTGCAGAATCTTGGCAGGCTGGGGGTGTCTGCTACTAGTGTTTCCTTGCTTTCTTGGGCATTGTGAAAAAGATCTTATAGATCAGCTTTGAGTCCAGATGTTTCTTTTCCCTGATGTGTTGACATACTCGGCCAGATTCTCATCTCACATCTGCTGAGTGTAAATCTGGAATATTTGTACAGAAGTCGAAGAAGGAACTGAGTATAATTTTTGTATAGAAGTGTGCCAAGAATCCAGATGAAATTTTTAATATCAATTAAAAATTAAAATATTCGTTTAAATGTCTTTACTATATATGAGTGAGAAAACCAGATCATATCAGACTTACTCCACTTTTTAGAGCAGTTTAGTATGTGATGGGGCAGCATGTCAGTGGAAAACAGGGGACCACTCTGCGTAGAAGGTGGGAGAGGAAGAAGGAAAAGGAGAAAAGATCTGGTCAGTGTAATGAATGCCTCTCTTATTCTTCATTATTGCTATCTTCAAAACAGTGTGCAGTTTTGCAGGTCATTGTTAGGCACAGTTTTACTGTCTTAATAATACTTCTGTCTGAACTGGAGTGAAAGAAGGTAAATGCCTGCCTCCTCCTTTTAGCATCCTGAATAGTTTTGACAGCAAAAACATAGATATATAGGTAGTTTCTAGGAAAATTCAGAGGGACTGGGCCACAGTATTTGCTAATCAAGGATAAAAAACTCATACAAGTCACAGTTTTCCCAGGATTCAGATAAAAATTCTGCTGTCAGGATTTTCTCATCAAAGATCTCTTCTTTTTTTGACAAACTTTTCTCTTAGTCCTATCTAATTATATCCATATAGCTTCCCTTTAGGTTAATGAGCTAGTGCAGATAAAAACAAATCCATAATTTATTTCACTCTCATGTTTCCTCGTAGTTGACACCCAAATGAGATCTGCTTCATGACACTACTTCAGATGCATTTGGATGAGAAACAGTTTTTGAAATTTGCTTTTTAAGCCTGATATATCCCAGGATTCAGCAAATGGCCCTATTGTAGAACTGAATTTTAATTTATCATCTTACAAGGCTCTTGTGAAAATGACCATGCAGTGTCTGAGAAAAATAGTTTATAAATGTTTAAGCCAGCTTTAGCAACATAAATATAAAAGCATTTGTCTTTTGAGCTGCTGTCCAATCAATTTGAAATAACTGGCCATATATGTCTCTGGATTCCATTGTCTTGTTACTCCTTGTCACTTTTGATTTCATGTAGGAATTGGTGTTGATACCTGTAGGGTACAGCCCCTACCTATAGTTACAGCCTGCAGGGCAAACCCAGCCTGCAGGGGTTAAACACGAGGCCACTCCTCCACCTGGGTGTTCTGCAATAGTGACTGCCAGCCTGGAGCCCGACAAGCCAGTTCCCAGGCAGCCAACGTGGATCTGCACAACTCAGGGCAAGAGAGTCAGGAGACCGAGGACAAGCCCGACCCTGGCTTCAGGTCACCACCCTCCCCAAGTTGCCCCTAAAAGCTCCTCTCGTCTTATCAAGGACTTATGCTCAGGATCCTGGATTCTGGATCACAAATGAAGCTCTAGGTTTTAACAGAGTTTAGGAGCTGTTTAGTACTTCCTGTTGCCTAGCCTTAAGATATGCTGTTCTTTGCAGGCTGAGTGCCCTAAGCAGATGTATGAATCTTATACTTAAATCCCCCAAGGTTGTTAGTTCTACAGACTCACGCAATCCATACCCCACCTTCACCTATGCACACTGCCTTGGAGTGTAGCAATACTTCAGCTCATGGAAATGAAATGTAAAGGAACAAGAGGGGCAGGTTAACAGAGAGTTGAAGATGATAAAAATTAATTCATCTAACTTTCTTCTAGTTCTGAAGTGTGTCAATTGTTCTAATACCAGCATAATTTTCTCCCCCTCCCTGAAACTGTCAGTGTTTTTATTCAGTTTTATTTTGTGAAATGCCCTGAAAGGGACAATCACAAAAAATACAATACGGGATTCTGCAGTTCTTTTCTCCCTCAGAGATGATGTTTCTTATCATGTCTGTGAAAGGCCTATCTTTTTCACCACAACTGTAATGCACAAATACTAAGGGAATATACGGTATAATTGAGACTGTGGTTGTATTACTGTGCAATGACATATAAAGTGGCATATAGGTAAATAAAATTTGGAAATAATATCACTTTTATCTGTGTTGCAAGTTATATCATCCACTTCCATGCTCAAAGAACAATCTGAGTTTCAATTGTGACTTGTTTATGGACCACACTAGTCAGGGATATTGACAGGTTTGCTGTATCTGATGCAACATGACAGGAATTTAACAGGCATGACTGGCAGATACAGTGTTGACAAACTCATGCAAAACTTCATAATCAGAAGATAAAAAAAACATATATTTTTAAAAATATGTTTACCTCTGTGGAGCTCTGACTGCTCCACAGTGAAGTAAAACTGTCCATTTAGAGATAAACAAAATAGACTAACCAAAAAGTTCCCTGAAGTGGAAGTAGGAAGAGGCTGAAAAAATTTTAGAGGGAAATATTATACAAGAGGCTTGATTGTATCTTCTTTTTCCCTGATGCCCACTTATGGGCAGAATGCTGGCCTACATGGAGCTTTAATGAGAACCAGTATGGCCATTCTTGGATTGTTAGGCAGTTTTGAGGTCTGGTGAAGTGAAAATGCAATTCTGCCACCAGCAGATAAGAGATTATCTTCGGTGCTAGTTTTCAAATAAAGAAATTATCTGCAGGCTTACAAACCACACTGGTGGCATGCTTGGTTTTGAAAGCACAAGATATAATTTGACATGCAAAAAATTGAAGATGGAAATGGGATAAAAGAGTAGTGCTAAAGAAACTGCAAACTATTTATAAAATAAAGTAAAAACCACACTTTCATATTTTATATAACATATTTCTATTTATCAATAATAAATCAAAACATTTATAATAGTCTTATAACGTTATTTATATTATATAAATTACATTTTAGGATATATAGCACTATTTTTATGTGAGTTAAAACAGTGTTTTCATCTAAAGTTCCACAAGAACTCTTATTGAGTTTTCTATCTTTAATTTTTTTACTCACAGCTCTATCGCTTTATGTTTTTAATTAGGGAAGTCATATGTTTTACATTACTTGGCTTGTAAGAATAATAGTTGATTCCATATTCTCATTAAGCTCTAAAAGATTATCTAACTAGTTTACTTTCAGGGTTATTTCATTCTATGCCCCTATAAAGAAGAAGAGCTGTTTATCTATTTCTCTTCTAAAAGGTTTCTTTTTCCCATAGAAGGAAAATGAGAAGATATTTCGAGCTGGATATTTAAGATAGTTCTAATTATCTCTGCTTGTCACAGTGAAAAACATTACTGTTAAAATGTAATAATGTCCTAAACTATAAATGATCCCTACCAAATATGAAGTAATGCTTTGCTTTCTAAAACAAACACATTATAACTGTGGAGACTGCTTTAAAATTATTCCGTCTCTCCTGCAGCCATAATCTTTGCTAGTGTAGTTTGGCACAGGTTCACCAAATTAAAGGGGGCTTCGCACATTCACTCCAACTGATGATTTGCTCCTATCTGCACACACGAAAAAGATCACTTTTAATTTGGGAAAAATCCCAATATAATCCTGAAAGTTTGAGTTGCTCCTTTAACATCTGGAAGTTAACTGCCCTCATATGGACAGCAATTTGATCCTGCAATGGCTGTGATATGTGATAAGACATGTCAGACTATTTGCAGACTTCCATCAAGTTGGCAGTTATTAAAAATGATTCAGTCAATATGTTGTTCTTGAGTATTACAAACACCAAACTTTTGCTACTCATTGATGAACTCTACCAGTTTGGACAGCAAAGGAGCATGGCTGGTTGAGTTGGGTTGCAGACAAGTTGCCTCTAGGAGGAATGCAAAAAAGACCTTGCTGGTCATATTTCTCTGGTTTGTGATATAAGTGGAATGCCCAAATGTGTTCTTAGTGTCAGTGACTGGCATGTTATGAGGGTGCTGTATTGTGCCAGTGGCTTTAAATATGGACATCTATGACAGCTCTAAAAAAAATCTTCACAGTGGAGATTTCTCTAACAAACCTGCTTTGAATAAAATGGTTATGAAAGATCATGTACAAGTAAAGAGATTCAGCTAAGACCTCAAGGCCATCTAACATGGCAGTTTATATACTTAGAGCCAAACTTTCTTACCCCTAAAAACAGGGTGGTTGCATCCAGATTTCTCCCAGAACAGTGTCTGACTGGTCTTAGAGGTCAAAGTCAAGGTTTTTTGAGAGGGTGTTACCAGCCCAGGGCCAGTCCAGACAGTTGCTAATTGCCAACGACTAAATCGCGCAAGCAACCCCAATGGCCTCTGCCATCGGCTACCTTTGTTTTACTAACGGAGATGTTTCTTGTGCAGCTAACACAGAAAAAATACCACTTTGAAGAGGAACTTTAAAACTTTTAGAGTTCTCTATTATTATAGTCTTGGCTGCCAGGATAGGAAGTTCCAAGGTTACAGCTCAGACTGACTAGCACCCAGCAGCATGTGGCCCCATGGTCAGTGATACCAAGCCTATCCACTCTGTCTCCAAAACCTTTGCAGGGCCCATCTCTGCATCCAGTATTTTCAGTATTACAGTGTCCCTTGGCAGCATATCACATAGTATTATATGGATTCCTGCAGACTTGAGAACCTCAGCATATGATTTGCTAACAGTTGCAGATTAATGAGGAAAATTATATTACAGGAATGTAGGTAGACATGGATTTCAGAGTCTCAAAGAAAAAAGTTGCATAAGACATATAAAATCAATTATTTTTCCATCAACAGAAAAATTTACAAATATTTGGCTAAAGGGTTCTGCAAGGGCTGATTTAAATTTATTTGCAGCATGAGAAACAGGGATAACCTTTTATCTTTTTGATTTTTCTTGCTGAATAAACTCTGTTTAAACATTCTTTTGTGCCTCATGCAACTATTAAAGCAAAGAAGAAGCAGTTGTCTCTTTGCAAAAACCAGGGGAATAATATTCAGGAATACTTTTAGAAAAGATTAGAACTTTACCAAAACCAGAATTTCAGTAAAATCAACCAGCTTGTCTTCAATTAAACCTTTTGTATGTAATTGAAAAACAAGCATTCCTCTAATGGGAAGTCACAGTTTTTGAAATGGCCTCAGTGACCTTTAAATAAAACTCAATGAAGCTTAAATGTGCCTCCAAATGATGAGGACAGGTACCTCTATTCAAAATGAAAAACTTCAGTGTTCTGGCCTGGCTGATACCAATCTCTGAGACCATAGGTTTTAATACTAATGTCATTTGGTTTGGATACAGTCAGCCCAAAATGAGTAGGATTCACCCAGACTCTGAATTGATTGGCTGATGTGATTTTTAGTCTGTTCTGAATCACTGTTGAAATTCATGATGCATGGTAAAATTATTAATAACTGGGAAAAGGGTAGTGTTGCTCCTGTCTTAAGACAGACCAGAGAGTGGACTTGGGGTGAATGTGTCTGTCAGCTTTGCCTCTGTTCCTGAAGAGATGATAGAACAAGCCCCTAGTAATTCAACATCAACATGGATGACAAAGTGGTTAGGACCAGGCAGTGTCAATCCGTCAGGCATCGTATTTGATCAGCTTGACAACCTTCTGTGATGAAGCAACCCTATATGAAAACATCAGATCAATTTTCAACAGAAAGCATCAATTTATGGTACGCACATGGATGTATCATAACTTCAATATGGCCTTTGCCACCACCTCCCATAGCATGCTCCTCTGGAAGTTGAGTCGTTAAGGGCTGGATGGATACACTGCTGGAAGTGTTGAAAAGTGGCTGAAACTATTGGGCACAGAAGACAGCAATCTTGACATCCACGTTGTGGCTGGTCAGGAGTGCTGTATCCCAGAAGTCAGTGCCTATGATTATGTTGTTCAGTATCTTCATCTGTGGGATGAGCAGTCAAAGTACACCCTCAGCAATGTTGTGGACTTTGCACTAAGGGGACAAAATGATACGCCAATTGACATAGCTTCAATTCAGACTGTATTGAGAACTTGAGGACTAGGCCAACAGAAAATACATGAAGTTCAAGACAGAGAAATACAAGGTTTTCATACTGACCTGTAAATGTGGGCTCATGTTCTGTCCCAGGTTTCACCTGCCCCTGTACCCAGAGAGGTGCCTCTGTCAGGGTTGAGGCTGTCCCCAAGCTTCTGCCTGGGGGTGGGACAGTCCCAGGCTGCCAGACTCTGCCCCTGCAGTCCCCAGCCCCCTGCTGCCTCCTGGTCCATGCTGCAGCCTGACTGGTTTGCACCCAAGATGGGGTAAGCCCACACAGCAGTCCAGGGATGCAAATCATGGAGGGGCAGCTGGAAACCAGCCCTGCCTGAGCTGGTGCTATGTAACCTGCCTGCTCATGGCACTGGAACTGCTTTCTCTGCTACTTCTATCTTTGTCTCAGAAGTTCTAATAATGCTCCTCCCAAATTTATGTATCACAACTGGGTGAGATGATGAGGAATGTAGTGGATTTGTTAAAAAAAGATTTCAGAAAAAAACTTCCGGGAGGCTACTATGAAAAGCCAAGTCATTGTTATTATTATTTTGTCTGTATTTATTCATCTTTTTTTGTCATAACTTGATTTTCATGGACATGACTTCCCTTTCATGTTTTATAACCTCTCATGCATTTTTTTTCTGATGATGTCCCAAAGTCTAAGAGTGTTTTTGAGGTGATATGCAGTCTTGCCTGTCTGTATCTGAAAATATTATTTAATAAATTATTAGGGTCTCTGTAGGGTTATAACAAGCTCTAAAATTCACAACTCTCATATTCTTCATGTAGATATATATATCCACTTCTATTTATATTTATATTTATATATCTATTTATATATATAAAGATCTGCTGGAATCACCATGCTGGTGGGTGAAACAAAATCATCATCTACCTGACAGATCTGTGTGCCAAGGCAAGTCACTCAGTCACAGACAAAAGGTGATGGGCAAAAGTTTCCCAAGTGCTGCTGTCAAAAAAGAGCACATTTTTTTTACATACTGTGGAAAGCAATTGAGAAGTCCCAGCCCAGCACCAGTGCAATAGGCCCAGTCGGGCAGCAGCTGCTTGTCTGCAGGCTGCCGGCTGAGCAAGGCGAGCGCAGATTAGGTTTGGTGCGTGAGCTGCAGCAGACTCAGCGTGGACGTGGTGCTGACTTGCAGGTCAGCGTGGCCACAGTCAGGGTGGGCCTGACAGACCCGGTGGCAGGAACACTGAGGGCAGACTGCATTACCAAATGGGCAGGAAGAAACTAATATTCTGCTTTTATTACTTTAAGATGAATGTATTTGCCTACCTGCAAGAGGTGAAAGACTCTTGCTTTCTAACATGTATTGGTATTACAGGCTGTTAGGGGTTTATTTCATGACTGATGAGTAGCAGATGTTATTAAATGGAAACATTACAAGACAAGCTAGAAAATTCTTAGAATGCCCCTTTTCTAATTTCACTTTCATTTCAGTGACTGGTTCTTGAAAGCTAACCACAGCATATGCAGAGGCTTTGCTCTTCTGGGACATGATGAGAAGAAACTGATGTTGAAAGGAACAATTAAAGCATTCTGAAAGTCATTTACTTCCACAAAATTATGGGAGGATTTTCATTTTTGGCAACTGACACAAAGAATTCTGTTACTTTTATGCATTTTATCTCAGGATTAACCCCTCTTTGATTTTTCACATGCTTCTAAGAGATCTTTACATAGAAATAAGGAGAGGGGCAAGCTCGCCTGCGACTGTGAAACAAATACTTCTTAGTATTTGGAGAAGGGATTGCCAGAGTCAGGACAATTTAAACTTTTATCATTCTGCTTACTGAAGACTGAAGACTAGCCAGATTATTAATTGCCAGGTGCTACTCATCTCTAGTCTTGGTTCTACTGTTATCAAATCTGAGAGCAGGAGATACTTGCAGCTTACAAACCTAAAATAGCTCAAAAGTGTTGGTAAAGATATACTTGCTCTGAAGGTACATAAAGTGCTCTTTGTCAATTTTACTCCACAGTGTTAACTGACATACTGCATGTGGTGCTTGACAGTCCTGTTAAAACTTAGTTTAAAAGTAACTAAAAGACTGAGAATTTGGCTGTGTGTTATATGGGCCACTTCAGCTTTCACAACATAAAAAGAGGAGGCTTCCAGAGGTGCCAGATCAAACCTCTTCACGACAGAGGCAAAGCTGATAAATGCATAGTTCCCAGTTTAATTTAATATTACTTTACTCTCTTTACTGGTGACAGGCCTGGAATGCTGAGGGCTGGAAGAACAAATAAGTTTGGACCAGAGCTGTGGAAATAAAGATGTTCACAAGGTAATATCTGAGCTGCCAATCAGTCCATCAGGAATGGGAATAACTGTAAAGAAGTCTGAATTATTGCATTTTTTCTGTACTACTCAAGGGAGTTGTTGGGAACTCTTCCTTTATTGTGTTCAATTGTGCTCATTTTGTGTTCTGCCATTGTCTTTAGTGTGAATAAGCGTAGGCACTTTGGATCTATTTTTATCTTTCACAGTAATGGCTAAATACAGATTTTGTACTGAAATATTGAAATCTTGATTTCATTGACACCAAAGGAGAAATTTCATTGATCATGGTGGGGTCATGACTTCGCCCAGCTCTCTGATCTCTTGCTGATCTCTTCTCCCTTGTATCCTGCGAAGGAAGCATGGAAATGGTTCAAAACTGGACCAGGAGTGTTCAGACTGGATATCAGGATGCATTTCTTTACCATGAGGGTGCTCAAACACTGCAGTAGGTTTCACAGAGAGGTAGCTGATGCCCCAAGCCTCTCAGTAATTGAGTTATTTAGACAAAGCCCTTACTAACATGCTTTAACATTGGTCAGCCCTGAATTGTTCAGGCACTTGAACTAGATGATCACTGTAAGTCACTTCCAAGTGAAATAGTCTATTCTACAATACAGGAAATATCCAACAAGTTCCCTGTGGATTACATCAATTTGGATTCTTCATTTTCCTGCATTTTGTTTGCTACCAGTCTTCACTGCCCCTCAGATACACAGCTGAATGTTTCGCAGTCTGGGAATGGATGAGCTGGGACATACATCATGGGCATATGATTTATTATTAAGAGCAACAGTACACTATCATGAGCAACAAGCTTACTCAAAACCACGTTTTCTGGTAAATTATTTTATCTTATAATCTTATAATCAGTTGAGCTATCTTATACTAAAGATGAAAGTCAGCACTAAGTTCTTTTGTTGTTTGAGATACATTATTTCAGGTAACATGTATCAGACACCACATGATGTAGCCTGAAATTATATAATGCAGTATTCCCAAATATGGGAAAAGCTGAATGTTATTTCAGCTGCCAGGCATATTTTTGGACAGTAAATTTTACAGCCAGTGTTTGTGTAAGAACAAATAGAAAACAGAAGACAACTACTTGTGGGCTTTGAAATGTTATCAATTTCAGAAAGAGGCTGTGGATATTTCTGCTGTACCACAATCTGCAGCACACGCACACACACATTTTGAAATACCTGTACTATCTATGGCTGCTGAAAATAAAATACCTCCATGTTCAAAATAAAATAAAGACAATAGTATAAGGCAATATGAAAAGACCCCTATGTGAATAGCTAGGTAAAGAAATGACAGAAGGAGGTGGGAAGTAATAGACCTCGTTGTCTGCAAGAAGTGAAAGAGGGGGGAGTCAAAAATGACATGATTATTTTGTGTGGTCAAAGAGGTTACCCTTAGACTGAGTTCAGGGAGTATCTAGTAGCTATCTGGATATGTTTCCTAAAGCAAGGTCTGTTAAACTGGTAAATGCTCCTGAGGAAAGATGGAGATGCCCCTTAATACTCAGGTCATTTAAAACTAGATTGCAAACTGCAGGGAACAATTTTAGACTGGCAGGGGAGAGTAACATGCAACCTAATACTCAACTTTTCATCTCTAGTTACTCTCACTCTGTGACTTCACATTTCAGGGGGCTTGAAACAAAATACCAGTCTCTCACACTGAGGGCACTGGAGATTTCTGTGGGTCTTATTTGCCATTGTTCTGACAGTGTTATTTCAGTAGAGGTGTACTGACACTGTAACCGGATGTGAATTCAGGTAAAACACCCCAAAAATATTGTTAAAAGGTTGGCAAAAGGAAAAGACACATCACCTACACACCTCAGAATCCTCTTTTAAATATTAGCTTGGGATATATTTAAGCATAGGATGGGGCTGGGGAATTCTCAGACTGATTATGCATTATAGCCCACTTCCTGTTTCCATTGAAGTCAAAGGCAAAACTCTCATTGATCCCATGGGAACACATGCTATACTTTCCCACTCCATAGCTCTAATATTTTAATGGATTTAAACATTTTTGCTTTAAAAAAAATCACACTCATGCTGACAGTTTAGACACCAAATTTCTTGAAGCTTGATGTAATTTGAAATAAGCCAGATGTGAAAACCTCTACAAACAAGATTTATAATGGAAACAAAATTTTAACTTTAATGTTGACAACTCTTGTGATACCACTAATATCAATAAAGGGAAGAAAAGGGTTTTTTTTGTTGCTCTGTAGGAGCAAAACCATACAGTTACTCCCATCTGAAAAATAACTCCCACTAGGACTTCAAAAAATACTGGTCACAACCTCTCATACATGAGGATTCATTATGTTTCTCGTAGTTCTCTCTAAGCTATTTGTATTCACAGTTGTGAGTTCAGAGGTCACACTGTACATCACGCACAGCATATTGGGGAGCTTTCTGAAGCACAGGTAAGTTTGAAGGGTTGTGTCACATCGTATGATGTCACTTTAACTGTATGTAAGGAAAGTCATGTGAACCTCCCTATAAAGCAGCCTTACAAAGACCTAAGGCATTTGTGTTTTCAAGTAACTCCCACAAAGCACAGGTTTTTTTTCCAAGTTTAATTTCATGAAATTCCTGGAGACAAGACAAACCCCTCTCTGGACAAGAAGAGGTGAATACAGCTCTTTCTTATTCATAAGAAACCCACTAGACAGACCAAAGATCAAAGTCAGTCTAGACTTGTCACCCTTGGGATAAGAGTCTCGTCCTGTGCTTCTCCTATTTAATGGGCCAAGTTAAAATCTTTACCACTGGTTTTCAAATGTTATTCTTTACTCTTCCATGGACTGTCCTAATAAAGCACAGACCTTTTAGAGACTTTGAGCACATGTTCCCACGTCTCAGAAGTGGCCTTTCTTTCCTCTTGTCTTTCCTTGATTCAGAAGGTACCTGAGTCAAGGTAAATAACACCAAATACATGCATTGCTCTTGGGAGAAGCGTTGGATTATTCTTTTATATTTTACTCTCCTTTTCCTCCTGTGATGTCAATAGCCCTCTTGTTTCAGAAAATAGAGCTTTCTGTAATATCTGTGATAAAGATAACCTTCCTTTGCAACATACCCTACTTAGTGAGGTGGAGAGGGAGGTCCCTCGGATTCAGTGACAGGTACAAAACGGCATCCCAGGAGGTTCAGATTGGATATTAGGAAGCATTTCTTTACAAAGGGTGTGGTGAAACACTGGAACAGGCTTTCTAGAGGGGTGGTTGATGCCCCAAGCCTGTCAGTGTTTAAAAGGCATTTGAACAACACCCTTACTAATATCCTTTAACTTCTGGTCAACCCTGCATTGGTCAGGCAGTTGGACTAGATGATCATTGTAGTTCCCTTCCAGCTGAAATATTCTACTCTAGTCTAGCCTAGTTTATGCTGTTCTCTTCTCTTCTCTTCTCTTCTCTTCTCTTCTCTTCTCTTCTCTTCTCTTCTCTTCTCTCCTGCTCTGTTCAGTTCAGCTCTGATCTGTTGCACATAGCTGATGGTTATAGCAAAAAGTATACATAAGAACAAAGAACAGTAATCAACAGGAGTTAGTGAAATTACATGGCAGAGTTTGAAATTAAGACTTTCTTTCTCTGGGCACAACTTTGCCTGCAGAAATTAGGCTGTATCAATTAATTCTTTATGTGCATATTAATTCAATAATAATATGATTATGACATGAATATACCCAAGATAAACACGTAGGCAAATAGCAGGAAACCGTCTGTCAGAGGCCACTCTAAAAACTCCATTGATAAAGAAAGAACATCTGACATTTTCAAAACTCTGAAAGATTTAGATAATTAGCTCCCACAGCATTGTAATGACATTTGAACAATTAAGTCCTTACCTCCCCTAGAAAATGGCAGATAGCCATAGTGATAGAAGAGGAAAAAGACAATGGTTAAAGCTGAACAAATGTTTTTGAAGAAGTGAAATTTTGTTGAAGCAAATGTCTTCCAGAAATGTATCTATTTCAGCAACTCTTTTGAACATCCAAGTCTTTCTGACTGTTCCAGGCAGCAAACAGGAGAAATATTAAGATTAATCCTCACATTGCATTAGTTCAGATGTTGGAATGTCAAAGAAAGAGCTTCAAACTCTTAGTCCCACTCAGAGAGTAAAATATCTATCCCAGATCACAAGAGAGAGAAAAACATACATAGTGAAGTCAAAAGAACCCTCGCATATAAAACCATTTCTAGTTTCGACTCAAAAACTCGTATTTCTCCACAATTTTATTCTGAAAATTTTTCCAAAGGTTTGGGATTTTTTCCGAAATAGAATCAAACTTTTAAACCTTGAAATTTACTGAAAAACTGTGTTTATCCTCCAGACATCTTTACATGCTGTATATATCTAGGTTTTTTATTACTATGGTGTTATTCATGTCCCACTTTCTTTATCCATTGTAAACTTCTATTGTTTTAATTTTATTATCCAAGTTTGAGTCCAGTCTAGAAGAAGACTGGAGGTGTGAAAAAGTCATCATTGCAGCTTTCAGCTAACTCCTAAGATATGGTAGACAGGACTCCACATGTTTAAAGGTACACAGAGGGCTGCAGGCCCTTAAATGGCCATTGTTTCCTATCATTATCTTCTCTCATGCAGGCATGTGTTCTTCACACAGACTGTCTCTGAAATGCTGAACTGATTTGAGATGGCTGCATTGGCAGTGTTTGCTTGCAGGGATTCATTCATTGTCCCTGCAGTCAGCATAATACACTTTACTGTGGCAGCTCTAAGTGGCAGCAACTGGGTATCTCTCACAGCCAATTCCTAGCCCAGGTCTGATTTAAAAAAACCTAGAGCAGAAGATTTTCCAACATGTTCCATTCTTGTTTCCTTCCTATCCTTCTGTGTTGTTTTTTTGTATTGAAGTATTTAACACTTTTATGAGTGAATATAATGAGATCTTGTGTTTTAAAAACGGGCAGTTCTGCCAAATGCATCTCCGTGTGTTAAAGGACTGTTTCAAGGGTTTTTTTAGTAGAAACCAGAAATTGATTCAGATACTACTAAATTAAATGAACAAATACACTCCTGAGTAATACTACACTTCTCACATGCTCTTATCTGTCCTCACTTTCTTGTCTTCAGGCCTTTCTAAATCTTTCTAAATCTTTGCAGAGAACTGCAATGAAAGCCGCATATTTTGGACATGCTGACACCATTGAATCAATCGTGGTGCAAAGACCCTGGAACATAGAGCCAGTGTCTGTTCCAAGAACACAAGATATATAGATGCCTCAATCTGTCACTACGTCATAACTCAGAGACCATTAACTTTGGCTATAGTTTTTTGAAGAGAATGTGCATCTCAGCATGGTCTGGATGAAGCAAATGGGATAATTACAAGCTCATGGATTTTGTCTCCATTGCATCACCAAGCATAGCCTCTATATCCTTCCCTTGTCCCTCACATCTGCAATGTGTCCCCTTTTAATAAAGTATTGCTGAGTATGAATATATATACAACTCCCATATAATTTTGTAAGATCATTTACTGCTGATTTATTTTCTATGTTATTTTTAAAGGCAAATAATAAACAAACAAACTGAACTATCAATGCTATTTTCAAGTGACACTGCAAACTAAGTAGGTTCCAAAAATACTTAGAAAAGGTAAGTGTACTGATTTACAACAGGAAGGAATAGCAGTTCTTATCAACTAATAAATTGAAATGGAATAAAATTATGTATGCTTTTGAGAGAGAAAAATATAAAGGAGAAGGGTTAAGAGATAATCAGCTATGAAGAAAAAGGACCCTTTGCCCCATAAACTGATTATCAGATATTAAAACTTGACAGAATGATATCATTGTAGTGTTTTAGAATTAAATTTTAATAAAACATTTGATATTCTATATAAAAAAATCTAGCTTGACATATTTATATAAGCCAATATGTATTATTAAAGATATAAATGTAGATTTAGAACTGGCTAAAGGAGCAAATAAAGGATTATAATACAGAAGTAATATCACATTGGAAGAGACAACACGTAAGACAATTGGCAATTGGCCTTATGGGATGTCTCCATCTGGAAGCTGTAGTATAGGCAGCATGGATGGAATTCTGAGACAGCACTGAATTGGAAAAGGCATCAGTACTAGCTGGAAAGTGAAGAAATAGGAACAGGAGTTTTTTTCTTTGAAGAACTGTAAATCCCAGTGGAAAAATTATTAATTTCATGCTGTACAGAAAAAGTAAGAAATCTAGGAAAATTATTGCAACATATAAGTATTTTGACAGCAACAAGACATAATCCTACAAAATACTTACTATGCAGTGTTTCTGAAGCTGAACGAATGACTAAAAGAAAAAGCAGTTTTTGCATGGTAGCTGTGAAGAGGTACTAAAGATGGGACAGGCCTTCTGTAGACAGCTGGGATTCAGCAAATCATCTGAAACTTTATGGCAACTACAGGTTGCTGAAAAGAAAAAGAAACATGACTCACATGTAAGTTAAAATAATGGTCTAAATTTAATTATCTCGGAGAGGGAACAAATAGGGATGAGGCCTAGTAGAAATCCACATACAATTGACAGGTAGGGGCATGGACAGTGAAAAAGGAACTGATTAGGGAGTCAGAAGATGAAATGAAGAATGGATGATTTAGGCTGAGCATCTCAAAGCCTTCCTACAGGGAGGCATGTTATTCTGCAAACGAGTCAAACACATAACAAATTGAAGGCTTTAAACATGACTGGATAGAACACTAAGACTAAGAATTCATGCTTTAAGTCAGGCCTCCACATGCATATTTAGCTGAAAAACCACATTTACACATTTTTGTGTCTGTTAACGGCTTCTTGGGCTTCAGCCCTGGAAACCTCGCTGCTGTCTCCCACCTACAGTGGCTTCTTCCTTCCCCTCTCCCTGCACCTCTGTCCTTAAGGAAAGGAAATCAGTATTTCTACACCAGAAAATATTTTTATTGTGCTCTGGTCTCAACTCTTGAAAAGCTGTGACTTGCACAGCAGAATGTGTGTCTGGACAGAATCCTTCCTATCAACTGTTCATGCAGCCAAGCCTGCCTTGACTCATACACACACAACCACAGCCTCCATCATTCTCCTGTTGCCTAGATTGTTTTTAATGTTGCACTTTTCACCCTTTTTATATCAGATTTATTTTTATGGCTTATAAGTAAAATTGTTCAGTTTACTCATCTGCATTATATTTTTCGTATCATAAAGTCAACTGAATGGTTTTGGGAATTATAAGCAAGTCCATCATTTCAGCAAAGGTTCTCCAAAGTGCCTTATTGGATTGAAGTTAGAAGAGGTTAAAAGCTGAACAGTTTGGTGGGTCTTATCTCTATTAATTGATGTTGGCACCCCATTGACCTTATCATTTTATTTCAGTTATTATCACTGGTGACATTATTTCTGCCTTAAGCAACAAACATCAGCCACTACCTTTTCATAAAAAGTTCGTGCTTACAAAAACTTCCAAGATAACCTTTCAGCATCTTATATAAAAGAACTGAATTTTTTTTGAATGTTCAAGTTATTAATTTGAATTAAAATTATGTATTTTTAAAAATAAATACTTACTTAAAAATTGTTGATTTCTGACTTTTTGTAGGCAAACATAATCAATCATCCACACTGTGCATAGCCAAAAATGACTGAGGTTTGCAACGAGATATTGGAAATCTTTACATTTTCTAAAATAATATTTATTTTTAATATCCTGAACAACATGTATTTCAAGTGTTAGAAATAAAGTGCCTGGGATATATATAGTAGAAAGAGTTGAATTTCAGGCAAAGGTGACTGGAACAGATGAGTGAAAATAGTGCAGAGGATTTAAGTGCTGAGAGCTGCAGTAATGTGATTCTTCAGGTTTTTCTTCTGTAGACAGGTCTTGTAAAGTCTACAAAGCCTGTTCTGGGCTACAGCAGTCTTGTTTTCAGGCCCCTGCTCTCAGGCCCTTGTCCTAACCCCAGGTAAAGGGGAAGTCAGGACTGGTTTTCTTGGTGCCCACATGTGCACAATAATGCACATGTATGCACACAAAATGGAGTCAGAGTTGGGATTAAGATGAGATCAAAAAACAATTAAAATGACTGATGGATTAGTGGAGAAAGAATTTAAACAGATTTAGCTTTGTTTGTCTCACCAGTGACAAAGAAAATACATCAAAGAACCTAAAAGGGAAAAAATAAAAGTTTTTTGCAGCCTATGAAAGACTAATGTTGCATTCTTTGATTTTTTGTCAAAGACCACATTTTGGGAAGATGGGAGAGAAATGAGTATCCTGCAGCCACACTTCATCTGCTGCTTATTTTATTCTCCTTCCTGCTGAGCTTGAAGAGGCACAGCCTGGCTTCTGAAGGCATTATGTGTCCTGATTGAGCAGCCTCTGTTTTTCTGTTGCACATTCTAGAGCTCCTCTTCACTACTCACTGACAAGATTTAATCCACCTTGAATATGGCTTGCACCCTCTAAGTGGCTACTGTTATTTCAGATATCTTTTACTGAAACAAAAGCTCATCTGATGCTTGAAGTTCACATTAAATGAAGGGCAGTTATTTTACCACCACAGTCTCCTGAGCAGCACTATTAGCCCCTTGAAGATGGCTTCCCAAAATTCTGATAAAATGTGTGCAGGTACTGTCAGAAACTTGCTTTTCCTACATAATGCTAATAAAGATGCTACAAATTGACGATGTCCAATTCCAAGCCTCCAGTTCTCCCCAATATGGATAAATCATTCTGAAATGCCATATGTATGTGAAATACCTTACAACAGAAATAGTGTTTACTTCACAGTAAATCTAGAAGTATTTGACAAGTGCTAAAATTATGTGAGACATGGAACATCGTGGACTCACCTTTGCTATTAAATCCTGCACAGCCTACAGTCAGCAAAATGTACTCCTGCCAAGGTAAATCTTGCCAGGAGTGAACAGCTCTTACTAGAGGCATAATTATAGACAGAAGTGTGGGTATGCCTCGGTTCATGAGCAATGGAAAATAATCAAAGATCTCCTCTCATAAAAAGCCATGTGCATTGCAAACTACACAAAACTTCTAAAGTGCTGAAGACATTAAGTGTCACCACCAGCAGGGTGTGTATGTTAGCCCGATAAAAAGCATACGATTGCCTGCAGCCCAGTGAAGTGAACAGCACTGTGAATTTGGCAGGTACCTCTGTGCTGCTGACAAGGATCACAGCCACTGTCTCCCACAGCAGCTCCCACTGAGCAGTGAAATCCTGAAGGGGATTTGAGCCGAGGCCACCCAGCACTGCACCCCTGCAGGCTGAGGGGTTCGATTACCCATTCAAGAGCCCAAGTGTCCCACAGATCCATGGTGTCTGAGCCACCTCTCAGTAATCCAGTGTGGGTCTGACTATTCTCCAACAACTCTGCTATGAGCAATTTATTCTTAAAAACATCCACTTGCAGCCTTAGCCAGAAATTAGGAGTTGGCACCTTAGTTCATCTCCTTCAGTCAGTCTTACAGAGTTATGTGCTACTTTGAGTCATGGGCCTCAAGGAAGCAGTGTTACACAGGTGCATCTTCCCACCAAATGACTGAAGAGACTGTGTTTTCCTTTGCAACAGGATCGTACTTGGATCAAGTACAGTAATAAAAGGAGTGATCAGTGATCATCTAAATGTGTGAATAGAGCACCTAGTAGAAAACAACATCTTAACCTTCCAGAAATAAATAATCATTTTTATAAGCTTGGTTTGTTGAAAATAATATATTTCAACAGTGAAATTCTAGATAAATCAGCAATAAAAGCCACAACAATTTTTCCTGCAAGTAGAAAACAACTGAATGTCACCTATAAAATAATAGAATTAGTGCCCAGTTTAACATAAATCTAGAAGAAGCAGATTTTCATATACTCTTTCCCAGTGTCTTTGGCTTTCACATAGCTCCACTGTTTCATGTTTCCACAAAAGTGATAAAAATATATGCTCTTTTTCTTCCTTATAAGTCTCAGAGTTTTCAAGCACAGGTCATGTCTATACGGCCCAGCCTTAAAGCATTTAACTTTTATCTTGGAGATGAGAGACCAGACAATTTTTTTAAACCTTACGCTTTATTTCCAGTAGGCCTGCAGGGATGCCATACGACAGCCTAAGATTAATAATCCAGTTCCTTACCTTTTGTGCCTCTACAGAAGATTGGAGTCTTCCCGGTCATCTCTTAAAAGTGATCAAGTATGTACAAAAGAGCAAGTCCTAAGGAAAAATCTGTTGTACATGCATTAATATGGTGTGAAATCACATTATATTCAGAAACTTTTGTTCCCTGATGGCCCTGAGTGACTTAAATTTACAGGATTTTTATAAGGAGAAAAAGTATTATTCACAAGCACCTTAAAACATGAGTTTTGAGAAACTGGAAAACAGTAGCTTTTTAACTAATCACCTTTCACATGAACAAAATCCAATCAGCTTTTTTGTTATAGATACCTTATTCATTCCTGCACAGTTGTGGATTTGGAAGACTTGGATATGAAATGTTGAGCGTATATTCCTGTAGGGAATGCACTGAAGGATGAGATTCCTCTTGGAAGAATAGATTTTTTTTTCCCTTGTAGATGGAGGATAACTTAAAGAACTTTTTTTATACTCAGACACAAACTTTGAGTTTTGCACACCTAACACAGCATTTGCCTCATATCATGTATTCACACAAGAAATATATGTCACAAGGGAAATAAATCAAAGCAAATTGGTCTTCAAGTACCTTCTACTTATTGTTTATACGTAAATGCTTTTCAAACTACCATTTAACATTTTGTTGCATTGTCACACACTCCACAATGACCAAATAACTGAATAGAGAGCTGAGGCACCAGTTGCCTGCAGCAACATGTGCATGACTTCAAACCCAAGCCTCAAAGTACACAGTTCCTTAAGATGTGCTTTAGGAATTAACATGGTGACCTTCAGCCTGCAATAAGAGAGGAAATACTTTTCCCATCCCAGAGAACTCTGAGGTTTCCCAAACGCTTTTCTCTTTCCACTGGGAGGAACCCAAGAAACTTGCAATAGCATCAGGGAGAAAGCCAAAAAGCCACTGATCCCAGTGTTCTTGTCATTTGCCTGTGTATGTGTGATGGCTTCAGACGCAGGCTCCAAACTGTGATAGTTTGGTGCAGGGCCAACCTGCACAGGGGAAAACTCCAACCTCATCTTAAGCACTTGCTGTCAGAGCCGATGTGCTTCTTCCCAGAAAGTTCACTGGTATCTGTACATCAAGATCTTGAAGGAAAAAGAGTTTGCTTCAAAATCCAGCTGTACTCCCACTCTCTCTTTGGAAAGTAATCAATATCAAGTGCTGTAGTCACAGCATTACTGAGGGTAAGGGTCAGCAAGACAATTCAGATACTGCCCAGCCCTCCATGGGGCTCAGTGCCTGCATGAGAAGAGGGAGTGCAGCAGTTTGTACATATCTTTGCACTCTTCAAAGAAAAATAAAGCCCAGCTGAATATGCTGGCTTATATCCATGGCTGCCAGCATTTCAAAAGTGTTTTGCAAGGGTTTTTTCAGTTTTCCCACACTGAGAGAAGAAGAGAAATTTTTCAATCTGGACAACTTATTTCACTAAAAAGTAGAACTAGCGGACAAATAAAGTGCATATGTGTGTATTTGTGCTATGCCTGTGTGAATGTGCACAAGAGAAACAAAATGGATATTTGGCTCTTTTGGATTTGAATTAGCAAGTCAGGCAGCAGGTAGGGTCATTTGGATTTCCTCTGTGCTCAAAGTGGAGTGCTCTGCCTAGAGAAAGATAAACTGATGGAATTTTTTCCCCCTTGTTTTATTTTTTGCCTTGCAAGAACTACTGTAGGAACAACAATTTATATAAATAAAATACCTGAATTTTTCTAGGTGGCTCACACTTCCAGTAGGAGATACTACTCCCAAAGGAGAGCATTTTCTGTATTTTTTTCAGTATATCTTCATGTATATTTTCTGCATTAGGCAGAAGATAAAAGAAGTTACAATATCCCAGGCTCACCAGTCATATGTAAAATGTGATCCCAGTGTTAAGCTCATCTACTGCATGGCCATGTTTATTTAAGACATTTTCTCATCCCTTTAAGGCAGTTTAAATGATACCAGCACATTTTCAAATTTCACTCAGGAATAGTATGAGATAAGATGAAGCAAAGAGACTGTTGTTCCTACCTTCCTCTCATTGCTGAAATTCTATCCTCTTCCTTAATCTTCACAATCTTTTCTTTTCCCGTTTATATTAACATACTTACAGTTTAAAAAGGTATAATATGACAATGACATTACTAAAAAAGTTTTATGGCTTCCTATAGAATAGATTATTGTTATAAACTTTTATTTTTAAGCCAGAATAACAAAATCCCCTCTTGAAAAAAATTATTAAAATCTAAGCTGATGTTGTTCATGGAGTAAAATTTGCATAATAGCATTTACCATGTTTTTAGAGCTTGCATTGAAATAAGAGAAGCAGCTAAAGGTTTTAGGTAATTATCAACCTTCACACAAACAGCCTGAAATACTTTTAATTTCAAAGCTTGAAGAAACTCTCTTGAGAGTAGACTTTAAAATGTGGATGACTCAACTCTGATGCCCTCTGAAAACCAGAATTTTCAGTTGCTTCCAAAGACATTTCAAGCTCAAAGCCAAGCAGAAAAGAGGCAAATGTGATCTGAAAGTTAAGATAATGTTTGATCTGCATGAAATCTAGTTTGAGCAAAGTAATTTTGTGTAGCTTTGGATGTTGATGCAGAGTCCTTCTTTGAGCAGGGATGATTGTAATTTGACTCCTAGTCTGGCTGCTGGAAGAGTGTTCCTGTTATAGGAAAAGAAAACGTCATCTCACAGTGCAATCAGGAACCTGCATCCTTGCTTGTAGAAGCAATTCTACTGCAGTTAAGGGAATTGTCTCTCCTGATCCAGAGTTTTGAACACCAGTGAAGAAAGCTGCAATCTGAGTATTTTATACTGATTGTGTCCGAGGTCATCTGAAAATTCTTGCAGAAAATCCCCTGATATCTGAAAGATCAGACATTATCAGCCAAATGCACCACAGCTCCCAGACTTGCATTCTACAGTCAGCAGAGCAAACACAGAATGTGACAGGTCTTATTTGACCAGGAAGCCTGACCTGGTACAGGTAGACTCTGTTAAACCTTAACCTGGGCTGATTCACTTTACAGGGATTAATTCAGGGTTAACCCAAAACAAAAATATATTTCAGTTGACTTCATGAAGTCTTTTAATTTTCAGCCACAAGTAACCTTTTTTTTTGCCCTTTTTTATACAAAGCTGAATGTTCTGTGAACACAGCAATTTCATTAACTCTTAGCAAATAAAACTTAGTATTTTCCAAAAAGCTCTAATCCATAAATTTGTGTTTGCTTGATGTAACTTGTTCAAGATGGAATGTTTTTCTTTCCACTTCATCAACAGCCACATACTCTTTTTTCTTTTTTTTTTTTTAGGCACCTGCCATCTGCTCTTAATTAGCAAAAACAAACAGTGATTGATAGACAGATACTGTATCTGGTAGTAGTACCAAAAAGTCAGCTTACAGGTGTGGTGAAAACTAAGAATGCAGAAAACAGATTCCCCAACTGGGAGAAAGTTCTTTGTAACCTAGTTTGTGTGACTTTAGACCTCCAGTGGACCTGCAGGTTTCTTTTCATTTTTAAAGCTGAAAACAGGATTCTACTTCTCCCCTTACTTAAGTAAACAGACTACTTGGAAAGAAAATAAATGTAAAACCCCTAAACTAAGATTAAAACTATTTAAAAAGAATGCTGAATTAAGGCAGGGAGCTATGGAAAAGGGCAATGACCTACAATGGAACACATCAAGAAATTTTACTGGAAAAGTAGCAGAATTGCAAAGCAGCATAAGTTTTACCATTTTCTCAGTGATGTGAAAAACTGTTCACTGGAATGTACCTGTCCGTACAGAATACATGTAGTCTTAAAAATTTATATACTGCAGTTTACAAAGAATAAAATTAATCCCAATTGGCTAATCAGCACAGAAATTCAAAAAGCTATAGAAAACCCTCCTTGCATGTTATGCAGAAGAGAGGAATTTACCATAACACTATAATTACAGTGCATATCTTAGCAAAGTATAATTGCAGTATGTATCCTAGAACTGTATCTATATATATTGGCTGTGAACTTTTTAGGGGAAAAGTACAGAAAAATGTGTCAGAGCTCTTCAGCAATGGAGCAGCTGTGGGTTTTGAACAACACTCTTGCTCTTCATGTTGCTTTTTACCCATCTGATCAATTATTCTCCAGGGAAAGGTACAAGTCTTCAATTTGTTTCTACATTGCTAATAAAATATTTACTAAGATGGTAAGGAATTCCAATATTTTCAAGGAAGAGATAAGTAATTTGGAGACTATCATCTTTGCAGATACCCATAAAGTAAGTTTTCATTCACAGATGGACAAAATATTAAGCCTTTCATGATAAACTTCAGGGCTGAGAAATATGGCTTTGCTTTGCACTTGAAAACAAAGCCTGTCAGACACATTTGCAAACAGTGCCTCAGTATATAAATTAGCATTTTTAAACTTTAATCTTTCCAGAAAAAAAGTTGGACTCAAAGATCTACCCATGTTGAAACTCTTTTAAACTGATATGTTATTCAATGTGTTTTGGATTCAATAGCAGAGCTTTTTTAATAAAAAAAACATTTTCCTAAATATTTTCTGACAAATTCATCCTTCCCAAGACTTTTCCATCAACAATTAAGCTAAAGTAAAGAGACACAACCTCACCTCTGTACAGGGATTTTGTTTTTTGGTTCACTGGAACCTGACATGGTATTTTATTGTAAAATATTTTTGCTTTGATGAACATTTTGTCATGACATGCCAA
This sequence comes from Gymnorhina tibicen, assembly GCA_013399875.1. Classification (NCBI taxonomy): domain Eukaryota; kingdom Metazoa; phylum Chordata; class Aves; order Passeriformes; family Artamidae; genus Gymnorhina; species Gymnorhina tibicen. Next base: position 1,117,953 of record VXAZ01008843.1, read on the forward strand.
CAGAGGGGAAAGGACTGTTTTGAGAGGGGCAAGATAAGAAATCTTACTATGTAAATTATATGAAAATGTACCTTTGAATAATTGGACTACCTCCACAATTTTCATCTGCAAAGAATAAATTCTGGTCTGTTCCATTTATAAAGTGTTAGTCTAAATAAAACCTAAGTAAATTCAATGGTAACATGTAAGTGTAACTGAGAAGTTCTATTAAAGTGATTTTTACTGAAAATTAAAAATAATTACATGAAACCTTTTCAATATTTCTATCAAAAATCTACTTCTTTAATCTATAGTTAATCAATATGTTCTATTATACAGCTTGAGGTGTTAAAATGTCAAAAGCACTTCTAAAACTACCAGAAAATAATTCTCTCAGAATTCAGAAGAATTCTAAAAATCTTCCAAATTATATATTCTTTAAGATTTTAAAAATTTATATGAATCCTACCCCATCTCTGCAGAAATTCACTATATATGTCTAACTTAAGAAATCAAGAGACAAAGCGGGTCTGCAAATTAAGCTGTTTTCAGCTGGCGTTCTCCCAACATCATTTTTTATTTCCTTATACCTCCAGATCACCAAGATTAAGACAAAATTATTCCTGCTAAATATGAGACTAGTGAAAAACAGTCCCAAATTCAGTGGGATTAAATATGTCAGTAAAATTCACCATGTATACAGTTCATAAAAAATTGGTGTCTCAGGGACTAATAGAGAAAGTTGAAGCAAAAACTTTTAAACATATGCAGTAGCTGTGGGTGGTGAAACACAGTGGTCCTGAATTATGCAAATATGTCTTGAAAAGTCTAGGGAGTAGCGGCAATAATTCAAGGCATCTGTTACTGCTGTTCACCTCCAACTAATGACACCTTTTTGTAGCCCTCATCAAAATTTGGATCTGTTTCCTGCTGGCAGGCCAATCCCATTTCCCTGCCATCAGTGCAAATACCCCCAACCCCTGTGCTGGGAACGGCAGTGCCATGTGCTCTTCAGTTTGTCCTGGGCTGCAGTAACCCAAGGGTAATATTAAACCTGGATAATTCTGACTCCTTGAGGATATACATTATTCATACTGACTCCTGCCTAGCATGACTTTTGAGTATCTTTTCCTTTTTCATCTCAGTAGTTCTTGTAGGATGGAGGACTGTGAGGGTTTAAGACTAAATCAATTGCTCAAACTACAAGGAGGAAGTTTTACCCAGAAAAAAATGGTTTTTTTCCAGCTCTTTCAAAAGCATCAGGATCAGATGAAAGCAGGATTCCTACATTTTGGATCATTTTATGATGATGTGGATCACTGTGACAATTCCCACTATAAATCTCACAGACATTTCCCCTCCAATACCCAACACCACAAGAAAGCACAGAGTTGAACATATACCCTGACTAACCCAGTTCTAGTTCTCACACTTCTCCATTGCATACCAGTAGCAGTAAGAGCAGAGAAAAAATCTGTTATATACATGTTCTATCTATGAACACCTTGACATCATGATAAAATAACAAAGCAAACAGGTAGGTTAAAATAAGCTCATCTTTAGTAAGCTTGAGTTCATTCAAAAATTTATTATATCCACTGCACTGCACAGAAATCTCCTCTGTGGACATTTATATTGTTGTATTTCAACAACAGCATATTCCCTAAATTTGCCAGTCACATGGAAAGGCAATGCGGTTTCCTTTAAATCTCAACACACTTAAATACAACTCATATGATGCCTGGGAAGCATCATTACAACTTGCCAGTTCAGAGCAAATCCCTCTCTTTGAACACCTTGTTGTGATGAGAGCTGCCTGCCAAGAAAGCTCTCAACATATGGATTGAAGCCCTGAAGAATGTCTTTCTTGACTTAGAGATGTCTTTGACACCACTTTCACAGTAAGACTTGTAAATCCTTCTGTAATTTTGGGGAGGGATAAGAGATGTGTCTGCAAATGCACCTGATCAAAATATAAGCCATTCCAGAGGTATTTCCTAATCATCCCTCCACATTTCCCAAAAGATAAAGAAAGTGTACTCCACTGATGCCTACTTTCTGCCTTAAAGGGTCAGCCACACTGCCCTAAAATATGCAACATTAAAAAAGAAATATCTGCATAAATAAGAGGATATATCAGACATTCTACAGATACTTCTGAAAGCAAATTAACAGCTAGGCTTTTGTAATGACTGATTTTGTTTATCTATCATATAGCACCAAGTCAGCCCCTTTTTGTCCTGTAGGCTCACAGGGTTTTTTAAATGGGTACTTTTACTCTGGGGTAGAGACTGTGTACAGCCACGGTAAAAATTTTATCATTAGAATTTTTTATTTTAAATCTATGAGCACTTTAGCTAAGTCTCTGTGTGGAAGATAAGATTGCAGGAGTACAACAACAACTGCTCATGTAACAGAAGCTTTTTCCTGAACTCTCAAGTGTCCCAAGGCTGGCTTTGGGCAAACTTTAAATGGCGTATCTAAACAATGAGATTCCCCCTTGGGCCTGCAAAGTTAAGCTGGAAATCTTGAGAATTGTCTATCTCACAATAATTCTAGCACTTCCTGCTCCAAGACTGATATATTGCAACAAGGGCCTTCTTTGTAACACAGCCTATTTATTTCTAGATCATTTTAGCTGTAACTGGAAGGGCAGTGCACATAAAACCGTAAAAAAATCCTGAGCCCTTTGAAAGGACATGATATTTCCAGAAATCATTTTCAAACAGATGTTTTTCACCAGCAAAGTTGGTAGGAAAACATGATAAAATGTGTTTTCCTAAAATTTGTTGTTTTGCCAAAACTGAAAAATTTTGTTAAATTGCATCACTTTTGATAGTATTTAATAGAAATGTGTCTGAAGTCCAGAGTACATTATTTTGCAAACAGAATTAAAGAGATAATAAAAATTTTACATTTGATGAAAAAGCATATATTCTGACTAAATTCATATTTTTCCACTAACCACTGAAAGAATTGTGTTTTAATTCAGGTGTTGAATGCAGAAAGAACTAAAAATATAAACATCCGTGGGGGCAGAAAACACTTGTCTTCTAATCCATTCCGTTTCAGTTTGTAAGGGAAAAGCCTGAATAAAACATTATATTTTATCATCTTGAGATTAATTTTATACAACTTGCTGATACATAAGATAATCATTAGCACACAATAAACCTTTTTTGTTGTATTTCCAAGTGCGGTTTTGGGTTTGTTCCTTGTTTTTCTTGTAAAATTTAAATATTTTTATAGAATCCCTACAGCTGTATAAAATACGTAAGGCCACAAAGTTGTAAAGACTCCAGGTTAAAATGCAGTATGGTACTCAGCAAGTTATGCCATTAATTCATTGTGAGTATGCAAAAGTGCATGAATTTAATCATGTGTTTAAACCTTTCCTGGTCTGACAGAGAGTGCTGTGATACAAAAGAAGGGATCTTCCTGTACAGAAACACATAAACATCAACTTCAGGTAAATATTGTATGCCTGGAACAAATGCAACAAAAGATTGCCAAGAGATTCTATGTTCTCATCTTCCAGAATGAAAAGCCCATATGGAGCAGGCATTTTTCTGGCAGCCTCAAAAATGAACTCTCCTCACTTGGGTTCTGTCAACTACCAAAGACTACATTACATAGACTCTTGTGCAGGTTATTCACAAGTGAAATGCAAAAAGTGTCCCAGAGGTAAAGAGTTTGTGTTTTTGAGGCTCATCTGACCCTTAAGGTGACCCTTAAAACTCTGATGAAGACAAAATGGTTTTTCTTTTGAATTTTCTAATACTTGCTCAGTATTAGCAAGTATTACTTTTCAGATAACCGCACAATGTTCAATTTTCCTGCCAAATGTAAGTCATGTGGATAAGGCTGTATACAGAGAGAAAAGGAGTAAAAGGAGACCTATGTACTTTTTTTTTTAAGATTGTACAATTTGTTGCTGAAAAATAAAAAAGCAATTCTATCCTTAAACAAATATTGAAATCTGCAAGGCGCTTCATCCATTCCTAAGTCAGACGGAAAATAATGATATTTCCTAGACAGGAGTTAAAAACTGATAAAGAGACTAACAACAATTACACTAATAGCAATAATAAATGATCATCTAAAAAAATAATCAAATCAAAATATTTCTCTAAACAGAGTATCTGTCTTGACATTTAGCTTATAATTGATATTCTTAGTTAAGATTACCAGGTTTTTGTCTTAGTGGCTCTAAATTAAGTTTCATTACTTTTAAAAAATTTATATTTATTATTCATTTGTGATAAAGTGATATTTGCTTTCTATCAGAAATTGTACATTAGAAGTTATATATTGTTTTCTCTAGTGAATGTTACTACTATTTTCAGTGTTCATCTGTACATGAATGGCTATGTTTATGAATCAATTAAAAATGTTATATAAATATCACCCTATAATTCTCATCAAAATAAAACTTTTCAAAGTTTTGAGCATTATTTCAAATAAAGCTTTGACTATATACACTTCTTGTTGTGGGGAGGGGTGCAGTCAAAATCTAGGTAATGTTATGTGTGTCATCAATTTAACTGTCACATAATACTCATTTATACTTTAACATAAATGATCAGGTGCTTGAGCTATGTCAAAAAATTATATTCTGCAAATAATCAGGAAAATATTTCAGTTTGTCTTTTTTAATATAAAATTTCCAATCAGTAGCACTTTTTCCATCTTATCTTCCATTCTGCATACTAGTCCAGCTCAGTGAAAGATAATTGCATGAAGCTCAAGATGGCAAATATAAATAAACAATATTCTACTAGATCAACTTTTCCTACTTCAGGCTTTAGCTCACCTTCTCTAAAAGATGTTACCATTCTCTTGGCCAAAAGTGTCTCTAGCAATGCAGGCACGTAAGGTCAAAATCTAAAAGACCTTGATATTTAAGACCACTTAATACATTGTAGAGGCAATGCACAAGGTCCAAAATAAATGAGAGAAAGAGATCAAGCTCTTATCATGCTACTTTTAAAGTGTGATTTTCAAGAACTAGACATCTGTACAGGTGTGATTTACTCCTCTCACAAAGATATTTTTCTTCCCATCTAGGACCCTAAGGGGTGATGAATTTCTTAAAATTACACCATCAAAAATAAAGATAGGTATAATTATCTGGATCTGCCTTAAGAATTAAAGTAATATTTGATACAATAAAGTTATAACATCCAGACAATATGTATCATTTTTGCCTTTGAAAGAGCCCTAGTATTTTAAATTCAGAGAGTGTTGTGAAGCTGACAGAGCATTTTTATCCCAAAGCAAAAGTAAGATATGCAGAAAAAAGAAACTCTTCCACCTTTTGTCACATGTCAGTGTTTTCTGTGTGGATGTTGCTGATTCAAAGCACTAAAAATTGAAAATTTTAATTCTGTTTTCTCTAGTGTATCTTCTTTTTAGGTGATAGTACTAATTAATACAGGAAGAATTTTAGTACTTTTTGTAACTGTTGGGTCCTTATGTTTTTCTTCAAGCAGGTAACAATACTGTAAATAACATCATGTTTGATTATTATGCCTTTAAAAATAATTTACTCAGATAGCAAAGAGAGAAAATCTAGCATCAAATAACAGACACAAATATTCATATAAAGGATAGTTATCCTACCTGAAACTGACAGTGCCTTGAACTGTCTGTCATGCCAATCCTCAGACCCTATGTTGCGAAGTAAGTGCTGGAAAACATATCTATCTGGGAAAAAAAAGTCAAACAGAAAAAATCACAACCTGAAATTCCCCATGCCATAGAAATGTAGACCCAGTTAACATATAGGCCTGATGCACAGGCTTCGTTCCAGACTCAGTGTGGTTTCTGGGGATTAATTCATATTTTGAAAATTGAATTTAAATGCTCTCCTACATTATGTCTGTTATGTTTCCATTTCCAAGGGCTGAAGCTCTGAGGAGGCAAATCAAGTCCCACAAGACATCTGAAAAATTTTAGCAATTGTCAAATGAGAAAAGCAGAGGACATGTAAACTGAGGCAGATTATATTTCTATATTATTTAATTATTTAATATGTCACAGTACAGTGACATATTACAGTTAATGTCAGTAACACTTTCTTTCCTTGTTAAGACAAACAGGAGGGAGACAGAGTTTAATTATTTGTCTAATTCTCTACTTTCAATGTTCCACTACATCTGAACTCCAGCAACAGTTTTCAAATATTAAAACATATTTGTGTGTTATATGAATTGACAGGAATGTTTTTTAAAAATTGAAAGAAACTCCATTTTCTGGGTCATTGATTCCCATTTGCATTCACAAGAAATTGTAGTTGATAATTCCCAGTAAGATTTATTCTGGCTTCGTCTTGAAAGCGGTTTTATTTCTTACCTCCACTGTTCCTGCAGAAGAGCTGCTACACGATCTTGTTGTTCTGATGCTTAAGAACATTTTTTTCATTTCCTTCCTATATTTATGCATATGCTAATTTTCACTTGTACCCACTTTGTCCTTGAGCGAAATAGCACATTAGTTTTTTGGATACATCTTCCGTCTCAGTGTATTATTTTATATCACAAAGAAAGTTTCTCCTTTCATTCTTCATCATACAAGTAATGCCAGTTCTGTGACATGAGCAATTTTCACTACAAAACTTCTACCCACTGTGTTCAGGTCAATAAATGAAATATTTAACACAATTAAACTCAAGTTAGTCCTTCAAGAGCTCAAACAAAGTCCCTTTTCAGCATGATACCCTGAAGTCTGCTCTTTGGTAAGACAGAACACAATGTATTAATATATTATTTCTCACTTTCCTTGGATTTATTAATGACTTTAGACTATATCTTAAGGTCTATTTTCTGCAGTTTTACATAAGAAATGACTGATTAAATTAGAAAAGATGACCACTATTGTAAAATACTTTCCCTTCAAATCACTTTTCTCTAAACAAAGAAGAACGTACTAAGAAACAAAGCCTGTTTAGGGTCTATATTCAGCTATGACCAGAAACAGAAGTGTTAGAAATCTTAAAAGTAATCATCCTCCTGCAAACCTTTGCAGCCCAACTCTGTAGGCTCCAGAGGATCAGATAAACATCTGAACTTTTAGATGCTTGTCCATGGCTTACCCAAATTCCAAGTCTTTTGGGGTCACCCATCATTACGAATTTCCTTATTTTTATGTTTGCCAGACCCTTTTAACCCTAAATTTTCAGAGCTTCATAGAATTTAATTGCTCAACTCCCCCAAAATCCAAAGGTTGTGTGATTAAATTCCACTTAACTCTGAAAAGATAAAGTTCACTATTACTTAATGTATAACCCTGTCTAAAAAATGTCATTAACATATACAATTCACACAACTGTGGAAACTCTAGTATCCCCTTAAGGTGAAGCTGCTCTAGCCTTGCTCTGTGTATACATGTGCCAGTTTTTCCCCCCCATAACTTTTTTTAATGACGGCATACTGAAAAAAAAAAAAAAACAAAAAAACCAAAAAACCAAAACACCAATACAGAAAACCTCCCAGGAAACCAACCTTCAGTGTATTAAAACTCCTGAACTTTATAAAGTACAGGTTCTGTAAAATACCAAAATTTGCCAAGTTTTTTTATTTCTGTTAACTTAATATGTTATTTAAAAACATAAATTTTAAAAAAAGTATATACTTAAATGTATTTTTATGTGGTTTACTGTTTTTATGTCTTAGAGACTAATAAATGGATTTACCAATAATGTCATACTTAGCAGTACTTTTCATGTTTGAAACAAATTTTTGATCACTTTTCATGTAAAACCATCTATGTCTATACATACTCACAGACTAGGTAAATGATGCACCCATTTGAAATATTTTTGCATCTGACTGCCTGAAATTAGGAACATAAAATCCTCATAAAGGGCCTAAATTACTCCATTTTCAGTACCCAATTTCTATCACCTTGCTCAACACTCATCACCAAGTAAAAAAAATCTTCACAGCACAGTCTATTGTTTAATATTTAAACACTTTATCTGTCTTTCCAGCCAAGAGCTGAGGTGATCACTCTGCAGGTCTCTTCTGCAGATATTTCAGAAAAGAACAAGAGGAATTCAGAGATGCTCCATGAATTTTTAATTCCTGTTTATTGCACTATTCCTTGTTGTGCAGACACATCTATTTCTCCGTCCTGTTTCTTTGCCTTTAACCAGAAATAATTGTGGAAGATGGGATGGCACATAACAGTTTACATTTTCTCAATAATCAACACTAGTAAAAATTTCTCATAAACAAATATAAGCTTCTTTTAGATACGTCTCTCAGCAGGCTCAGCTTATTCAGCTCCAGGAGCATTACCAAGAGTGGTGTATTTGTCAAAAGGAAAATACTGACCTATGATGAACAGAAAATCACAGTGGAAAACCACTGTGGCCACAGTCCTGCAGAGACCTGCACTTGTTCCGGGCTTTGTGCGTTAGGATTAGTGCCCTTCAAAGTCAATGTGATTAATAAACGCAGCGCCTCATGGTGTGTGTGTGTTTGAACATGGATGTAAGTTATTGCAGGCTTGTCTCAATGAAACAGAAACCTTCTGAAAGTTTCAGGTTTCTCTAGGGAGAACTTCAGAAACTGAAAACAGATTGAACTCAGGAAGTAAAATAAGTCTGAAGCACTTTTCCAGTAACTGCAGGGATGGAGAGGGCGTCAATTTTAAAGGTTAGAATTTAATGAAAAAACAGGATTTCTTGAAAAAACTCCTACAAATACCTTTGCATTAAAAAATTAGTTACAAGAAGTTCTATGAAGCCTGACTTTTGGGTACATGGAGAATTCAACTTACGGAATTAAATTTAAAATTGTGTTGTCTAGACCTGTTGAGGTCAGGATGCCAAGATCCCTAAATGACTCCTAAGAGTGTCTTTGGTCTTATTTCAAATTACTTTCCTGATCATTTGTTCAGCATGTTAAATGGCAAGAAATTAACCACTTAAGTCCAAACCCCACCATTGCCCGCCAAAAAACTGAGAGAAACAAGAAATCCTAAACAGATAAAAAAGCCATTTTTATACTTAATGTCTCTAAAGTAGCTACCATAGATTTATTTCAGAGTACAACACATCCTTTCAAGAGAGTGAAAGGCCCTCTCTTGAGTGTGTTTGAAAGACACAACATACTTAATAGTCGTTCTAGCTCTATTCCTACAATAATTTAAGTACGACCATGACAGTATTTCACTTCTCCTCTGTGAGAACAACATATGACTTCACCATCAAAGCTTAGTTACACCAAGTGAAAAAACGTTAGTTTGACATTGAAGTGCAGCATTTTTTCTAGTTTTAAGGCAAAACAACGTTGGTTAGAATTGCAATGTGGAATTTTGTTCTAATATGGCTGTTTTCCATTTTATAGTACATTTGTTTGCCAAGCTTTTATTCCTGTTGGCAAATTAAAACAACACACTAGTGCACAGCCTTTCATTTTTTCTGAATTCTCAAAATTGCATTAAAAGGCAACACTGACATCCTTAACACATTACAATAAAACTTTGTGTCATAGCAACAAAAAGCAGTGAATTTGTGTTTAAAATTTGCTACAATCATTTCTGCAATGGTATCTAGTTACATTTTTGTCTCCCTCCTGTTGAAGCCCTTCTTAGTTTCAGCCATCTTACTGGAGTTAATCACAGTCTCTGTGCTGATGTTAGCAAGGAATAAAAATTAGATTGCTTCTAAATGGATGTTTAAATTGGATAATGTGCAAAATCCCTGTGCAAGACAGCAGAATGATAAATGAGCATGCTTTAAAGTGGGAAGCCCTCCAGGTTGTATGCCTCTTCAAATCCCCCTGAAGACTGAGAGCACATCATAGACATTCTATAGTGATAGGTATCAATAGTAATCACTTTCCAGCAAAAAGATAAATGAAATAAATATTCAGAAGGAAAGACACAACATTAAATAGTTCTGATGTAGTTAAAGTGTTAACCGCTTTGTTCAGAATTTAATTTGAAAGGAGTAAAAATCATTTTCTAAGATGCTGATACAGAGGGGAATTGAAATTATGTGACTGATTGATTGATTGATTGATTTTTTTAATTGTTAAAACTTTCATCAAAGTGCAACATATATGTCTGTAAATGTGCTAAAGATTTTGATCCCACAAAGTGTTTTCTGTTTGTGTTAAAGTGGTGGAATGTTTTTCACTGAAATAAAGAGGAGTCACTTTGTGCTGGAGGTAGTAGAAGGGCAGAGTCAGGAAGAAAATGACCTTTGCTGTACTTGTAGTACTTATAGCACTTGTTCATTATACTGCAGTTGTGGTTGTACTGAGATCACTATCAATTCCAAAAAAAAAATTAACAAAAGATTCTGTAGAGATAATAATTAGCTTCAGTGTAAAAAACACAAGGTCAGCTCCAAATGCCTTTCCTCATATCGAGTCACACTTAATCACACCAAGAGGAACCTCACTGATTTCAGTGAGTGTTTCTACGGAGGAACTGCTGGGGTTGAAACACATCGGAATCTGCTCATAATGTGTGAATGGTCTGTATCACAGAGCTTCCATAACCTCTGTATAAACACACTGTAAATAGTTTATACACGCTAAGGTGAAACTTCCATAGCGCACTAAGCAGGTCCAACTTGCAGTACTTGCTCTCTTGGTGAAGAGTGGTGGGATTCTCCTGCAGCAAACGCTGGGAGTTGAAAGAAAGGTCAACAATAGTTATAAAGTAAAGTTCTACCATATGGTAAGTTATCGTTTTCATATGCTGTGAAACATGGACAGGCCATAGAGTGAGTTACAGGGTAAAACTGAACCTTCTAAATCTAAGCTGAGCCCAAATCATGCGAATTGTTAAAAGCTAAGCGAACTACTATAAATCTCATTTTGTTCTCTTTTCAGGTATCTAGCTTACAATTTTCAGAGAGGAATTGTAACAAATTGAGTGAAGAGAAGGTTCTTACCATATTATTGGTTCAAATAAAATTTCACAAGGTATCTAGTCATTTATATATATAAACTGCATTTGCAATAGTCAAGGTACTCAAAACAACAATTTCTCCTCTAAATGAAGCTTTGCATCGTGATCTATATAAACCTACATAACTCCTTTCCAAGTGACATTTCTAATATATATAACAGATTAACAGAATGGTTGCGGTTGGAAGGAAACTCTGGAGGTCATCTGGTGCAACATCCCTTGGTGCCAAGCCTGTACACCTAGATGAAGTTGCATGGGATCATATCTAGACAGCTTTTGAGTATCTCCACGGAGGGAGACTCCACTGATTTCTGGGCAGTCTTTATCTGTGTTAAGTCACCTTCACAGTGGAAAGTGTTTTCTGATTTTCATAGGGAAACTCTTCTGCCTCAGTTTGTGCCCATTGCCTCCGGTCCTGTCACTGGGCACCTCTGAAAAGAGCCTGGTTCCATCCTCTTTACACTCTCCCCTCAGGCTTGCACACAATTATAGGATCTTCCCTGAATTTTCCCCTCTCCAGACTTAACAGTCCCAGCTCTCTCTGCCTTTCTTCACAGAAGCTGCAGGCCCTTATCATCTTTGTGGCACTTCACTGGGCTCTCTCCAGTGGCTCCATGTCTCTCCTGTACTGGGGATTGCAGAATTAGACACAGGTCTCCAGATGTGTCCTTAGTAGTGCTGAAGGAAAGGTTGACCTCCCTCAACCTGTTAGAACCAATTCTCCTTATGCAGCTCAGAATACCCTTAATTTTTGCTCTAATGTTCAATGTGTTGTCTACCAGGTCCCTCTGGTCCTTTTCTGCCAAGGTGATTTACAGCCAGCTGGCCCTCAAAGATGTAGTTACCAAAAATTATTTTTCTCTCCCACTTGAAGAATCCAGAAATGCAAAAAAATTTGTCAGTTGTCACACAAAAATTAGTCTTTCCTTTTAGAAAATCTAAAAGGAACAAGTGAATGAGACTCCAGTTTTATACCACAATAACTTGGAACTAATGGACAAATGAGAGCCATTCAAAGAATATTCCTAATTAACTATTGCTCAATGTACAAGTACATTTGAATGATATCTCAAGGAGTTATTTTAGCAATTCACCTTAAAACTCTCAGGGCAGCTTAATAATGGTGGGCAGAAGTCATTAATGATTGTGTATTTGGCTGGAGTCAAAACACACCTTTTCATAAATCCACAAAGATTGTGCAGGGCAGCTATGAGGGACAGAAAGCCAGCAAGGGCAAGCCATCCAGGCAGACTGAAGGGCAATAGCTGGGAATTAATACAGAAAACCTTGCTCCTCACAAGAGTTCCTTTGTGCAGTTCAGCTTAGTCCACTTTGGGAAGGAGCCCATTTAAGTTTGTCCTCATGGAGACTTCGCATTATTTTGCGAGAGCTTTCCTTGGCAACAGTTCAGATTGATTCAGCGAGCCTTTATTGATATGATGGACAATGCAAGCAGTGTCAAAAGGAAGAGAGAAAAAGATCCTGACTGGGACCTGTCTGAAATAGCAACAGTCCATTGCCTTTTAAAGAGTTTTCTTTTACCCACTTCAGTGGCCATAAACTTACCACAAAAGAAATCCTTTTTGTCTCAGAAAGGTCAAAACAGATGCGCAGCAAATGAAGACAAAGTAAGGACAGACCTGACTCTAGTGTCCTCACATTTTTCCATAAGAAAAAGACTTATATTGCTTTTCAATCTATCTCCTCCGTTCATTTCTATTTGGGATTAGAAGCTGAAGACCCAGAGAAACAAAGACAGACTGTTTTAATCAAGAGTCCCAGGAGAATACCTGCAGTTGCAAAATTACTACTGTGATTTTTTAAAATGAAGCAGGACAAACAAGCTTCCAACAAACATGCAAAAACTTGTCACTTTATCTAAACTATTTTCCCTAACAATTTAAAGCCCCCCCTATCTCAAATCCATGATGGAATTTTAAATTCGTAAAGGAAATGGAGCAGAAGTATTAACTAAAGAATATATTACTGCTTTTCCCAGTGTTGGTCTATCCAGGGATCACTTCTAGCTAAATACAAATTGCCTGTGCTGATATGAATACTGTTCCATTTCTACTAAAATTCCCATAGTTTAGCAGATAATTTCCCTGTAAAAGCCTTGATTTTAATACTGAAATTGACTCAGAGCAGTTGTGTTAACTTGAAAATTAGCTGGAGAAGACAAAGTAAAAATAAATTAACAAATAAAGACAAAACAATAAAAAATATGTTAACTGTCACTGACAAATGAAAACAGAACCTGCTTTCTGGTCCTTTACATAGAACTTCATTGTTACTCTGCTTTCCATGGTGCAGAGCTACAGGGAAATGTAGAAACTGAAAGAGATTTTTCATACCATGGAGGCAGAACTTCATTTGTATTAAATGTGATGTTGTACATGGCGGAAGAGCTTCAGTTCTAAGAGCTGAGATTTAGCTTCATATTTTTAGCATTTTCCCCCTCTTCCTGGTCACAGGTAGGTATGAAAAAATTTTCCTAATGCAAATATTCTCTAATTGAGCCCTTGCTGCATGAATGAGTGTGGTTCTCCTTTGGGAGCTCATTACACAGCCTTTCTCCCTTGCCCAAATATTCTGCAGTTTTCATACAGTCTCTCACATTTTACAGTTTAATTATACAAGAACACTACAAACCTCTTCCTGAGTTGCATGTTTCAATTCCTGTTTTAAAAAGGGTCTTAGTTTTGAAAAAGGAAAGCCACTAAAAACTCAAAGCAGTGCTGGATGTGGAGTCAGTGAGAGATTCTGCTGTGAAGAGACATCATCTTTTGCATACCCGTGTCTGCACTGCATCCATGGTCCCCACCTGAGTGCAGTGATTGATGAGACCTTGTTTTCTTCCACATTCCCACCCCAATCGTAGGAGGAACTTTCAGCTGCAAAGCTCAGTTTCCTCTGACAATGCAGTATTATTCCTCTGACAGCAATTTATTTCTCCTGCAGCAGAGATGTATTATCTTGTAGCAAATGCAAAATTTGCTAAGGTCAGCTATCAGCTACACAGTAATAAACAGACTGATTATTTAAAAGTATGAAGAATCAGTTTTACCATAATATAGAAAACTTAACTGTGGGTCAAAATCAAAATTATCTGTCATTAGTATCTTTCAAACATCCCCAAGCACAAATGCCTATATGTTCAGAATTTTATTGTAAATCAAAATTAATCCCACTAAACAAATGTGCATTCTCAAGAAAAAGGAATTGTAAAAATAATATTAAATTTCTTACTGTGAAATGAAAAATCTCTTTTTAAAATTATTAATTAATATACAATATTGTAACACTGAATCTAAGATAAGAAATTTTACACAAAAACACTGAGATTTCTGCCAAAGGAAATAGACCAGCTTGAAGTTCTCGGTATTTCAAGTCTTCCTTTATATGCAGTAAACATTCATTTTCAGCAGAACATTACATCTCCTTTAAACTTCCATTCAGAAATAGAAATACTAAAAAGATTCAATATATCATGCAGAAGATTCTAAAAGGACAAGATTAATATAGAATATGTTGTCGTTTCACACAACTGGACACACATTTAGTATGTTTGGGACATAACAGCCTATAACAATTATGGATGATGAAAAATACTTATAAAATATTTACAGTAAGTGAATTCAACAAATATGAGGTCAGAAGACTACTAGATGGTCTCTAAGGTCCCTTCCAACCCAAACCATTCTATGATCATATACTCAATCAAACAGCTTTTTTTACAATTTGTAAATAATTTCTGTGCTAGACAAGTTGCATATCTTCTCAAGAAAATTGAAAGTGTTGTAGGCTTGCCCTTAATATAGAGCTATGAAAATTAAACTTTTAAAGAGTTTTGGCTAAATTTATCATATAATATAATTTTCATTCCTCTAAGTAAGTTTGAAAACCAAATATTCAAAAATACAATTGAAGAAATGATGAAAAATAAGAACTAAAAAAGAGCATACCTATTTGAAATACCAGTTGAAAGAAAAATTCATTTTCATTGAAGTAACACAAATCAGTAGGCAAGCAGTTAAATTTTTCAACTTAAACTTTTAAATAAGATAGAAATTAACAAGACCCCAGACACATTCCTGCATTCAAGAGAGTGATATCTGCAGAAATGTACAGGCACTTGGGTTTTAAAATTTAAATTTCATGCTTTTAAGCAGGTTCTTACATATGACATGGTATCAATAGGACTTTTTATGACATAGTACCATTGTAAATTATAAAACAAAAAGAGAAGACATTGAAAAGTACCTGTTCACCCTGTTACTTGGAAAAACCCACAAATACTTATACCATTCTCAGTGGGTGTTTCCATGTGCTGATCCAGCAAACCTCCAATAAACAATTTCACGGTATTTCATTTGAAACTTCCTTTACTAGAATCAAATATCTACTTCTATTTTTCCAGTTCTTGTCATCAAGGAGAATAAATTGATCACTGTTCTTTTTACAAACTTTTGTCTACTGGAAGTTGTTTATGTCCCCTCCCTAAATGTTTTGTTTCCTGGATTAAACTAACTCAACTCTTTCAACCTTTTCTATCAGTCAATTGTTTCAAAACCTCTTTTCATGTTTGTTTTTTTCCCTCTCAATTCCTTCATGTTGATCTATAGCTCCTTAGTAGTATGACAAGCAGCTGGGCACAGCCATCCAGATGAACCCTTACATTTCCTGAGGAAAAGCAACTTGCTAGTTACTGCCTGGTTAAAGACACAGTCCTCATCCTGGAATGAGATTTATTCAGTTCTCTTTGTAGCCTCCTAATCTTATGTTCTGTTTATTTTGTCATCCATTTCAATACGCCAATTTCTGCCATAAGAAATAACCTTTTATGTATTGTGCTTTTTCTTTACAAACACTTAACACACGTTTTAATACGTTTTACTTTGTTGATTTCAGACTGTCTCTTCAACTCTTATGAACTGTTTAGAATGGCCTTCAGGAATTACATTACGTTTTGGTCTTGTCAGTAGTTTGACTTTAGTGTTATCCTTCCATAAAAAAGATTAATTGGCCTATGAAAAGCCATTAGTGTCTCCTACAATAAATAATGCCTTTTATTTCTACCCATGGGAGTTTAAAACAGCTATGGTCCCTCTCTTCTTCAAAGTAATAATTGACGACATCATTGAGGTAATAAAGACAACAAATCCCAGCTACCTTACCTACACTGTTAGTTCAAATGACTTCAAAAAAGTTAATGACCTGAGCAATTCAAATGGAATTTGGCCCCGATGACATACTGGTCATTTTTATAACCATTAGGCAGAAGTATGGTTTTGTGTGAATATTAAATTTTATTTGTCAGTTCACTTACAACCAAATTGTAGCAGAATCTCAGGAAACTCTGTTCTGTATGCTACCATCATCTGGTGTATTCTAGGATACAGGCTCTTTTCCTGTGGTAACAGGATGAATACTGAAACAATTTCTTACATGTAAACACTAGATGATGCCTCTTAGGTTTCTTCAAAAGAATATTTCATCACTATAGATGGCTTTTTTTCAGTTTGCTTTCTTTCTTTCTAATTGTGGAGCAAACACCCCGTACCCCCAAAAAATTCTAGAAGAGTTTTCTTTTTCTGACCAAGAAAGCTTTGGAGGTTCTCAACAGCGCATTTTTGGGATAGCTAACCTGGGGTACGCACCTTATTGAGCTGCTTTAAGGGAAGGAAATCTCACAGGGCTTGGAGAGAGGAGGACATTATCAAGTTATTACCACTGAGTGGCTTGACTTGTCTCTTGATCAAATTCCCTTAATTGTATTATACAATTCCATTGTGCCTTAAATGCTACACATCTGGAATGCAGCATAAACGGTTTATCGGATTGATGTCCCTTATTACTTTAAAATAAAGTACTGTAGGAAATCTCATTTTTCATTTGAACTGGTCTGAAAAGAACTCCGAGTAGGCAGGGATGAGGGGATTTGCTGTTACAAAAATGTTATGTGTAGTAATTAAAATGCTCCATTTGTTTCACTGAGTGACTGACAAGAATATAGCATCTCTTTGATTATTTGCAGACCCACCATTTTTAGACCATTTACTTAAGTCAAAAGATTTGGCAGCATTGTATCCCCTGGAAACCTACATGAGGAGATTTGGATCACAGTTTTATTAAACAGTGAGAAATAGTTTAGATATATTTTTCTTCTTGCCCTCTCAATGGGATCTGCAGATATGGCTAAGGGACGTAGGGAAATTCCTTATCTGATCGTAGTATTCGTAATAGATAAAGTTCAGGTTTGCTTTTAACATGCAATAACATGAGACAAAGTCAATATTGTTATTCAGATATGCTCTGTTCTCCAAGTAGAACTAAAGTAATTCACTACACTTGTTTATATTTTGACAATCAAGAGCAATTATTGTTCTAGGTGTTGTATGAAGACATCCCACTATATCTGCCATCTCATTTAGGGCAAGATAAAATTGATGTGTAAAATACAAAGTAAGTGGTAAAATTCAGAATATTGTACCAAAAAATCAAACTAAACTATTGTGTCAAATTTTTCCTCTCTCTTTTAGCTGTCAACTGCATGCAAATCATTAAGATGCATCTAACAGATGGATTAGTATTCAGGAATATTTGATCCATCATCAGTGTCAAAGCAAGTTCTAATCTTTTTTTGCCATCTGTACCAATAATTATTTGCGGGTATCAATGATATAAAAGATAGGCATTTCAAAATTATAACAGATTTATTTCTAATAATGACTATGTCAGATACTTCACATTAATATTAAAAGAAAACATATGAGTAAACAAAAGTGAGTCAAGTAATAGAAACCACCATAATCACTGAGGCACAATGTTCATTACTTATTCTGAAGCTGTTGTTTCAAATCCAATTAATCCTTCCAATTCAAATATCCTATTTTCTTCTCTCGTCTTGTCCTTTTCCTTTTCCTGTGAGGATGTTAAGGGCATCCTATGTCAAAAAAGGTGTGCAATGTGCTATGTAGAAAAGTATTACCTTTTATGAATTTTAGATTCCTTAGACTTCAGGTTTTTTACATGTTTCACATTTTTAAGAGCTAGGAGAACAGAAGCTGCAAACACTTAGTTTCTGTTTCATTCTTTATATTCTTTTATCTAGTGCCATTAACAGCCTGTCTTCTATGATAAGCAAAATAGCCTTTGAATTTCTCTTGATATAGACAGCTTTTATAGCCCTACATTTGATGATTTCATCATTCAGTTCTGATTCTCTTTTTGTTCTGCATTATTCTTTTTTGTTTTTAAGATGGGGTGGCCAATTTCACATAAAGTATCCCAGATGAACATATAAATGAATTATGTAATGTCAATAACAAACATAGCAATGAATTGTGTAATGGCAATAACATTTTTTTATAAAATTTCCCAGTTCTTACAATCCCGAGTGACTTATGTTTTCCTTCATCTGATTCCTGTCTGTCTCTCGAACAAAGGTCCTCATTAACATATCTTCAGTGACATCAGATTCTCTAAACATTCCTGGTGCTGTTCACTTTAGACTCTTCTAAAGTACTACAGTTTTTCCCTATAGTATTGTTATATATTTATCAGCATTGAAATCCAAGTGCAATAGCACGGACTTCATTTACTCCACTACTTTATCAATCTCTGAAATTTTTTACAGTCTTCTGCCTGACTTACAAAATTGTTCTCATCTACAGTTGTATTTCTTTCTACCAAATATTTTCTACTTTAATTTATCTCAGCGTCTCTTCACTTTCCGCATAAAACCAATGACAGTAATGCGGAAATAATGAACTTCTAAAAGACTTTAATGCTTCCTTCTTCAGAAAGAAAAGACTCTTGAAATAAGATTTGCCTTGGGAATTAGTAGAAAATAGAAGCCTTGGAGTACGAAGCCTGGGAAAAAAATTATTTTGTGAGGTTACAAATATTGGAGAATGTGTCTAGAAAAGGAAAGCTGTTAACCAGAACAGACAGACTTGACAACCACTTCAAGTCTTCAGAGCCTCACTTCAGCATTTTCTTCTTTGGTAAATAACTCTTGTCCCCACCTTTAACTTGTTATTTTCTGGGTGGTTGTAGAATTTGCCAAGTCAAATCCTGTTCTGTTCGGTAATTGTCTTCAAGATCTTTGAGATCAGAAAGAAGACCTTAAACTCAAAGAGGAAGTCACTTACCATGACGGACTTCTGTACAAAGTTCTTTTTTCTTCAGTGACCTGAACCAGAAGGAAGGTAGAAAGGCACATTTCATGTAAGCTGGAGTCTGCTTATGACAGTCGCATTCAGTTTCTAAACACACAGTTAAAGTAGTCTTTAAGGGAATCAGGAAAAACTGCAGACTAGCACAATAAATTTCTCATTAGAGAGAAGGGAATTAATTTTCCCAGCCAGCTGGAAAGGAAAAAAAGACATTTTTGGAAACTGATGTTACCTGCTCATCCAGTGCCAGTGAGGAGTCAAACAGAGCTCTGAGGCTTTGCACTGTTTTTATGAATGGCAGCTGTATTTCTGCAGTAAAAAGTGGAAGCAATTTTTTTGACCAGATATTCAAAGATTTTTTCCTTTTCTGGTCAGTATTATTTCACTATTTCCTAGGTTCATCCTGACCAGGGGGAGAAGGCTTGACACTCTGACAGTCCAAAAGCAAGGAAGTCAGAGTCTACCAGCTGACATAACCTCATCATTTCCTTCCCTCTATTGACTGGTAGTACAGGCAGCCAGCAATGTCAGTCATTATGTACTTCTCAGTTTTGTGCAATATAAATTTCCAGCTGGTGCCCAGTCTTCTTCATGGAGCTTTTGACACATGCCACTATCAGAAGCAATGGCTGAGATGCTGCAAGTGGCGGACATGGAGATTTGAGCCTACTAGCTGTGAAAATAGGAAGCTGAGTTGGGTAGAATTGAGATCTACTCTCTGATCTAGTGCTGTCACTTCAGGGATGGGATGTTTCTTTTAGGGAAGAAGAAACATCTTTTGCATGAAATACAGGAAGAAAAAGAAAGCAGAAAATCATATTTTTTCAATTCCAACCTTCAAAGAAGGTATTCAGGGTAAAAAATCAAATCAATATAATGAAATCTCTACCTGATACAACTCTTTTACTGTCAGCCTCTTTTTTTAGGACTATATGCCAAATACCTCCAAATATATAAAATAATTCCATTCCAATCTTTGGAATATGTCAACTCCATTAGACATCTCTTGAATGGTTGGCTAAAACAGAACAGAGGTCTTTTTATGTAACATTAATGGTAAATATATCTGCCACAATTCCAGATTACATCAGAGTAAATTTAATGAAAAATAACCTACTTTTCCATATGGTCTTCATCAGAGTAATACTGTACATTGCCTAACATAAGCAAAACTTGTTTTCTGATCAACTAAATAGAAGAGATTATCTTGTAAAATGTTCTGACAGTAGAAAAGCTGAGGATTGTACAGGCCCTTGAGGCAAGAGGGTGTGAAGACCAAGTGGAAAATGATCTACAAGGCAATCTATGTATGGTTACAGAAGGAATTTCACTTCAGTCTCATCTGCTGACCAAAATATGTCATGAAGGGACCTGAGATCTGTTAGGCTACACCTACATAGTTAACTATCTCCAGTCTATGAAATTTTTTTTCAGATTTGAGGCCAAGTAGCACAGACCTCCCACATTCACATCTCCTAGCACTTGGCCCTGTGTCTGTTCTTAATCCTCTGCTGTTTCTGAGTAGCAAATGATGTTTTATGTCTTGGGTTTTTTTTATTCAAAATGCAGTGTAGAAGCCTACTACAGTGGGATTTTTTCATAGTACAATTTTGGAAGTGTGTGTTACATGACAAGGGGTAAGCTGG
This sequence comes from Gymnorhina tibicen, assembly GCA_013399875.1. Classification (NCBI taxonomy): domain Eukaryota; kingdom Metazoa; phylum Chordata; class Aves; order Passeriformes; family Artamidae; genus Gymnorhina; species Gymnorhina tibicen. The sequence goes on from VXAZ01008843.1 coordinate 1,138,687, forward strand.
GAAGGTATAAGAGCACATCTGAGATCGAAAAGCTTTTGGAATGAACAAGGAAATATGGGTAAAAGTTCATTATCTGCTGCAGTCTTGAAGATGCTGCGTGTTGGGGATGGTCCTGGGCTCATACTTTATCCACAAAACCATGCAAAGTCTATGTCTCAGAGAAAATTAGTCATCATTAATGACTAGACAGTATGTAGAAGCATGACAACAAGGAATACAGATAGCTGACAGTTTATTTGTCTGTCTCATTGTTTTCTATTTAGCAGCATAAATACAGGTTTTGTGAGGAATGTAGGGCTTGGGAAGAATGCAGACATTCTGTCTGGGCATGTAGGAATGAGATGAGCCAAAGCCCAAATGGAATTGAATTTGGCGAGGATTGCCAAAGGCAGCCAAAAGGGCTTCTAAAAGTATGTAGCTGGAAAAAGGAAGACTAGGAAAAATATGGGAATTGCTGAAAAAAAGGCCAAGGTACTGAATGGTTTCTTCACTTCAGTCTTTACTAGTAAGACCAGTCTTTAGGAACCCCAGGCCCAAGAAACATGGGGGAAAGCCTGGAGCAAGGAAGACGTACCCATGGTAGAAGAGGATCAAGATAGGGAATACTTAAGCAAATTGGCCTCTGATGGAATACACTCATAAGTAATGAAGGAGCTGGCATATGTCATTGCAAGGCCACTCTCAATAATCTTCAAACAATCATGATTAGAAGTGCCTGAGGACTGGTGGAAAACAAGCATCACTCATATCATCAAGAAGGGCAAGAAAGAGGATCCAGGAAACTACAGGCTCCTAAAGAAGAATGAACAGGATGGGGAGAGAGCGAGGTGGACTGAAAACCAGCCAGGCTCAGAAGATGAGGATCAGCAGCACAAAGTCTAGTTTATACTAGTAACTGGTGTACCCCAGGGGTGAATACTGGGTCCAGTCCTGTTTAACACCTTCATTAATGGTCAGCATTCTGGGGCAGAGTGTATCCTCAGCAAGTTTGCTGATGACACAAAATCAGGAAGAGTGGCTGATATACCAGAGGGTCCTGCTGCCATCCAGAGTGACCTCAGCTGGTTGGAACCATGGGCTGACAAGGATCTCGCAAAGTTCAAAAAAGGACCACAGAGGTGATTAAGGGACAGAAACATCTCTTCTGTGAGAGAAGGCTGAGAGAGCCAGGACTGTTTGGCCTGGAGAAGACTCAAGGGGGATCTCATCCATGTACCCTCATGAAGGGAGGGTACAGAACACAGAACCAGGTCCATTGATGCCCATGACAGGACCAGAGGCAATGGCACACACTGAAGAAGAAAAGGTTCCCTCTGAACATAGGAAACAGTTTTTTACTGTGACAGTGACTAAGCACTGCCACAGGTCACTCAGAGGCCTGTGGAGTCTCCCTCCTGGGGGATATTTAAAAGCTATCTGGATTTAATCCTGGGCAATTGTGTCTAGGTGTCCCTGCCTGAGAAGGTGTGTTGGACCAGATGACCTCCAGAGTTCTCTTCCTCAATCTCAATCATTCTGTGAGTCTTTGACTCTAGATCAGACCCCCCCCATTTGTAGTCCAAGACAGCTACCTCAATGTCAGCTTTGAAAACAAGATAAATTTAGAAAGATCATATAATAATGGTTGAATTCATTTACAGAAAAAAACCTCAATTAATGTTTAGGTTTGTTTAGTTTTTTTTAGCACACTGTACTAAATGTAAGTAGAGCATAGGGTAATAGTTCAACATTGGCATGAAAATTGTCAATGACAGCAATAAGTTTTGCATCAGAAATAAACCAGCAGTGCCTGTTAGCTCTCTCTGACTGAAAAGAGGCAGATCTTCAAACACAGAAGGTTTAGAAAACTATTTAGATAGGTCACATGATGTCACAATGTTTTGATCCCCTGCCCAGTACAAGGTAGTCTTCAGACAAGATGAGGTCAGCTTCACCGTATTATTGTAGCACGTTATAAATAATATGTACAGAGGTTTTGTCTATTCCTACGTGTACATATGGCATTTTAAAGAGCATCTTTATTTATAGGGACCTAACCTGACTCATTCACTAATTTTTAATGAAATCATATTACTATCCTCTTGTCATGGCTGAGTTCTGTTGCATTATGTACGACTGCCTGGAGAATTGGCTGACTGCTGGGAAGAAAGTATGTTATACATTTCTCTGAAGTGTCACAACAATGAAGCCTAGATATTCTTTTGTGATTTCATTGCTCTTTCAACCTCTCATTAAAGGCAATTTAGGAGTAAAACTTCTTTTTATAGGCAGTCATTCTCTCCAATTAAGTCACTCTGTCCTACTCCTCCAGATTTTTAAGAGGCTGCCATTTATTTTCCCCTAAAAATGTCATGTTTTGGGAGACTGTCATCCTAGTCACAGTTTAAAGAACTTTCTTGCTTTGAAGAATCAGGGTACCAAGAAATCATCAATGTGAGGATTTTGGTCAATTTATTTATTAATTTTTTTTGCCATGCTGATAACTGGTAGTTTGTTATTTGCAAATGGAATGATAAAACACCAGCAGTGTTTTTTGCCTACAAAGACTGGACTTCTGGCTACATATTTATACTGTCTTTTAATAAAATACCAATTTTTCTTAGCGGTAGAAGCCACAATGGCTACCTTTAGGAATGGTTAATACTAAGTCCTAACGGTAACTGAATTGAAACTGATGGGTTTTTTAATACTTATGTGACAATTGATTTGTCAGTTGACATCAAGAACCGAAAGTGATCTCCAGATTTATAATAGTGTAGTCCTGACCTAAAGAACTGAACACTGAAATTCAGAGCTGTAACTGATCTGCATCTATAAGGAAACAGTTGAACTCACTGGAGTTTGAGAGCAAGGTATTGAAGCTTGTCATTAAAATTCAGTTGAAATGTAGATATTTCACATTGCATATCAGAAATCTTTTCTCGGTGAGAACCACAGAGCTATTATGATTTCTGCAAGCCAACAATTTAGACTAAGCCCCAGAGCAAATCTTCCAGTTTTTTACAGAGGGATGACAGTATGGCTTTACTCTGGAGAAAATAATTTGGAAACTTGTTTTAAACAGAAATGCTTTTTTTCAAATTTTTTGTGATGTGGGATAACCAGTGATGTGGACTTCAGTCTTAGTGATGGTCCACACTAATGAGCTGTAGACAGAAAGGCACGTTAAATCATTGCATGAGCATGTAGAAGTTACAGGTGACCTTTACACTACAGTGAATAGAGGAACAAGTTTGCTGTGTGTTACAGAGAGATCAGACAGCTACGTCCCTAGGAGAGCTGGTTAGGAACGCAATGTTTTCCCATGAAAAAATACTGAATTGTTAGAAGAATCACATATGCTGTAGGAATGCATCCATTTTATTATCTTCCCTTTGGAAAGGAGAGAAACCCTGTTTTGTGACAGCTTATAGGCCTTCTCTGCAATTGCCTCAGCTCCCGAACCAGCTGTGCTGCCTGACATTCAGGAATTATAAGCCACCTCCTTGGAAAACTGGGTGTCACAGAAATCCCAGCTCCCGAACACGGCTGGGCTTTCACAGTTGATAACCCTTAATATATTTCACACTGCTCCAGGAACAAGATCCTCTGGGTTTCAACAGTTTCTAAATTATAGCCCTCATATATTCTACTTTTTACATTTTAAAATGTATCTTGAAAAGTCTAAATAGATGCTCTGAACAACATTTTAAATGTTCCATTTTAATTTCTACTTTGAAGTACCTCATCTGTTGTAATAAATTTTGACATCTTGAAACACTGTGTAAAACTGCTCCATTTTAATATCAAATAAGAGAAGAAATACATGGAACAAGAAAGTAAGGTGGTCATTCACTACAGGTTACAGTAGCAGCTGTTTTATTACTGCAGCAAAATGAAACCAGGCTGCCGTAATAAAACCAGATGTCTATATAAAGTGTGATGAGGACTCATCTAATTTTCTAGTTCAAAGTTTTAAAGCTTCCTATGAAACCTCTAAAGAAAAGGCACTCTGAAGAGAAAAGTAACACAAAATTTATGTCAGGGCAATTTTTCTTACAATAGGATTCAAAAAAGTTGAAAAAATGAGCGTAATTAAGTAAATAAATTTAAAATAAAGTCTAATATAAAATCACAAATTGAGTGAATAAACCCACTTTTTTAGGTATTAAATTATTTCTAAATTATAAAAAACTGCATTTTTACAGGGGTTCCAAATAAAATTTACAATTTACAATTTTTTTTAATAAATATTTCAGTTAGTCTGAAATTTAATTCATAATGAAATCTTTTTGCCACAGAGACCTTTGTAATTTTTAGATTTCCTTTCAAATTCAAATAGAAGAAAATGTCAAACCCCCTAGCAATGGATTTTCCTGCCTTAGCCTATTTCTGTTTGCGAGCACCAAAAGACTTTTTTAGCTGCACTGTGAGAATGTATTTTCTTTGGCGGTCTCAAAACCAAGGAGATAGTCTTTGCAGATATCAGCTAAGATGCTGTCTATTTCAGTCTACAGTGTATTTTAAACATATGTCTGCTACCACGATGCCAGTTCAATATGTATCATTCCTTTGGGATTTATTGTTACTCCTTGCAAAGTACCTTTAGAAAGAAGCACGTAAGAAGCAGACTGAACAAGAGCGAAATGAACCAACCCTGAAACACTGGATGGAATAGTGAATCATCGAGAACTAACTGTGAAATAACAATAATGTTTTATAAACTGAAGGCCTTTGCAGGAACATTTTGTATGTTAATTAAAAACTTCTCATGTATTTAATTATGAAGATTTTTTTTTCCACATGAGCATTAAGCATCTGTCATGGAATTTCTGTACAGATGTACAGGTACAGCTGTAGCCAGAAAGTGTAAATTGCAAAGGTCTGACATCCCATCTGTCCTCAGAAATGTTTCCTACCTACCCTGATTGGAAAAGTACAAGTCCCATTCTTCAGCATATGTGAAGATTTAATTTCATTTCTTTAAAATCCAGATAGCTGGAGATGCAGTTATGGGTTCGAAGCACATAATGGTGTTTTCGTCCAAGACTTTTATGATCAGACTGATTTCTCGGGTTACTCAACTGGCTTGTTAAAAAAAGGAAATTAAATAGGGAGAAAATTCTGATTAGTGAGTGTTTTAAGAATAAAAGAATACCTATATTTCATTTTAAATTCCACATTTTTAAAAGAAAATCCTTGCATTATTGGGAAATTGCATTTATAGGAATTTGGGATTTGTTAATATTTAGATAACTATTCCAATAATTTTATAAAATATATAATAATAGTGTGAAAATTTCAATAGAAATAATTATGAAAGTGACTTGTAAAAAGTTAAAATTAAGTGTTAAGGCTTAATTAAGTCTTTCATTTGAAACACTTAACCAAGATTTGATTTTTACACATATTTGGAAAAATACTGTATCCCTTTTCCACCTGCAGACCTCATGAGCTAAAGTAAACATACAGTAAAGGTTCTGAGTATTCTGCTCTATTTTTTTTTTTTTTAACTATAACTGAAATGCTAGGATGTATAACTTACCTTTGAGTGTGAGAATTTTTTGGGAAAGGTGTTGTCAGAGATGACTGCATGCTGTAGCAGAAGCACTGACCTCTGCTAGTTTTAAGCCTGTGGTCACTAGAGTAATGATCATGACTTTGACAATGAGGCTGTTGAGCTGCACCACCTCCCAACACCTTATTTGCCTTTATGCCAATAAATTTGGAGTGCTGTCAAGTTCCTCTTTTCTTTCTTGTGCTCATAAAGATGCACATTTGTCATTTATTTACCACATCAAAGTCCTGAGAAGAATCATTTAAACCTGGTGTCCTGGTTTGAATGAAGCCTTCCATGCCTCTCTGGTGTCATAAACCTGCCTGCAAATTGTGCCAATTCTGAGTGCAGCAGTCTAGAAACAATATCCTGTTTTTCAGAGTCCCTTACAAAATCTGGGAAAGAGTGATGACTCCTTTACAGACTAGTGACACCCTCTTTCCCCTGAAGCATTTATTTCCTCCTCAGAAGATATTTTTTCATGCTCTAAATCATGCCTTGCCATAATTTCCTGGAAGCCAGCCACATCCAACAGGTTAAACCTTTCAAGATTGTCCAGACTGCAGGATTTTTTAAGGAACAGGAATAACTCAAGAATGATGTGGGTCCAAATACAGAGCTTAAAATACTAAAGATATCTAAAAATAGTGCTTAAGAGCAGTGGAGAAATGTTCCTGTGCCTCCTTAATCTCCAGATTCACCACGGTATAGAAGCTGCTTCCATAGATACCATATCCTGGTGATTTGTACATTCAACAACTGAACAGATATTTCAGATCTCCATGGGAAGGAAATATAGATTTGAGGAATACTTTGAACAAGCCAGTAAAACTACAGATACTGGACTGCACCAAACCCTGATCCACAGGAAGAGAGAGAAGTGTAGCCCTCCTCACAAATCAGGGAGTGCAGAATTTTTAAAATATCCTTGTGGCTTCTATTAGTGTGTTTGTAGAAGCTTTTCATGCCAGGTCTAGGTTGTTATTTACAGCAACACAGAGGATCCCCTGCCGTGATAGAACCGGGCCTGGGCTGTGTGGAGATGGCATCCTGTACTATGTCATCTTTTATGCCTGCACCTTACTTTCTTACTAGGCAAAAAGCATCACTTGTTGTTGACCATTCTTATCAGTGCTCCCCTCTTTTCCTCCTGCACTTACTGCCCTGCAGGCATCGTCCCTTCATTTCAGTTCAACACTGTTTCTATATAGCAGTCTTCTCAGAAAAATTTCAGTCTGCCGTAATTTCTAAATCACAAAAATATGGTCATACAAATCTTTCTGTCACCAGTGTGGGTTAAAGAGGTTCCACTGCTCCAGTAAGAGCGCAAGAGAGAGAAGCAAGCTCCTAACTTTGGTGCAGGAGTTATGTAGCCCCTGCCCATCCCCATCAAAATATTTGGCCACCTCAGTATCAATTTTATCTAAACATCGATCTAATTAGAAAATCATACACTCCTGAGACCTCTCACGAATAAGTTTTCATTAGCTGTTACTCATAACTTGATTTGATGGAAAGAAATGAGCCATATTTTCACTAAACCATCTCTTAGATAATAGTGATGGGATGCCATGACACATAGCCATTTGGTGAATACATTTCCAATATTTAGAGCTATGTAATGAGAAAGAAACCCTTGACACAAAAAAAATCTTTTTTTAAGGAGGTCCTGGGAAACACTCTGGACACAGACAGATTCACAGATGGAGTGTCACGGTCTATCATATATTTGTTTCAGTAAGACAGTTAACTTTTGGAAATAAAATGCAACAGTCATTTGAAACAACATTTGCTAAATTCCAGTAATTTTATTGCTTTCTCTCTGAAAACAGGTTAATCATGTCCATACATTTCACTCAACCATTACCTATCCCTATTACAGGAGAAAAGCAGTAGATGGAAAAAATAAACACTGCTAATTGCAGGTTTAACTTTTGCCATATATCTTCCTCGCTTCGTGGCAGGTTCCAAGTTCCATTCATTCATACCTCTAAGTGTGTATGTGCAAACACAAGCTGCAAATAAGTAATATGTATCTCACAAAAAAATAACTAACCCATATTTTTGTTCTTGCTCAAATGTCACAAACACAGTAACTTTGAAACACATAGATCATTACATTTTATTAGATAAGAAGCACCTCAGCATTTAGCATTTAAATCTTCATCTCCAGCTTTAAACATTTCAAAAGAAAAAAATTCTTTATGCATCTCGTGTGTTTGTCAGATAATTCTAAAAATCTGTAAAGAGCACCACTTAATCCTTCAAAAGCCATGCAATAATGTATAATCCATCTATGTTTGTAAAGTAAAATAAAATACATCGACCTCATATTTCAGAGGATACTTCTGCATATATTTTCATATGGTCTTTAGTAGCAACTAAAACCTGTTTCTTATCCTACTGAGTACTGCTGAGGCAGCTGCAGAGAGACAGTGAAAGGCTGTTTGTAGAAATAGCAGATTATTTTTCTTTCTCTGGGTAAGTTAGCATTTTAATCTTTTACTCCTCTAAGTTATTTTTGGCTGAGCTGATAGAACTGGCCATTGTGACGAAGTCTGATCCCACAGCCCTCTATTGTTGTAAATGATAGCCCCAAATTTTGTTTTTTGTGCAAGGAAGACTTAAAAATTTCCCCTAGAAATCCTCATCCCTACTCAGTTATGCCCATTGTTATCCAGATGTTGAATTTTCTACGCAGCTCAAAGCCATTCTTTGCATCTTTAATAACTAGGAAATTTTAATCACTGTAAAATAATGAATTCAGGGTACTGATTTCTCATCATCCACTGATTAATCACATGCATATGTCTCTCCAGCTCATAGCTGCACTTCTGGGGTCTAGGGAGAGGCATACCTCTAAGCTCATTGAAAATGAGAAAAAAGCCACTGGAGGGGACATACCATAATCACAGTAAATCAAAATAGATTATATGACGTTTGCTACCAGAACATTAGTCATCAGAAGTAAATTGCTGTATTTTGGGTGACAGTCTGTAATTTTTTGACTAATAATTGTGAAGTTCACAGCAACATTCCTTGTGTCTGACAAAACTTGCTCAGGCCAGCCCTCCAGAGATGTCAGGGGGAGGCACACAGCCATGTCCACCTCCATCAGCTTCAGCACTAGTGAGATTACAAAGTGCATGTCTGGGAGAACATGTGTGACTTCGTGTACGGAGACTCAGGTGTGGTGATGAACTGGAAATGTTTAAATCAGGGCTTCTAAAACAGGCAGAGCAGCGTGCTGCTTCCAGACAAGCATAGTTAGTAGTGATGGATATCTTTAATGCTGCCAAGGCCCAGCTGGGACAAGTTCTCAAAAGTACAGAGAGAAGATAGATTATGTTTTCTTCTACTGAAATTGAGTCTCTCGCCTACAATGCTACAAATCTCAGATATCTGGCATTTCAAACTGTAACAAGATTTGATTTTAAGGTAGAATATGTTTTGAAAGATTTAAGAGAACTGAAGAGCACCATACAGTCCCTCTTCTTAACTTAGTACCCCTCTGGTGCTGAGGACCAGAGACACAGACAAAATATTACAGAACTTACAAAAACCTTCAAGGTGTAAATTTAAATCTCTAACTCTCTGTGAAGGATATTTTATATCAAGAGGTTTTTATTTGAGTAATATAAATATATTGCTGTATTTATTTAATATATTGCTGGCTAAATTTGTGTGCAAGATGAAAGAAGTTTGCTCTGGGCAAGTGGAGCCTGTAGTTGACAAGAGTTCTACTGCCATAAGGAATCACGAGATCACACATTTAAAAACAGCAGTCTAATCTCTGAGGTATATTTTGACCTCTTCTCTTACTAATGTAAAGGTATTTTTACATTTTAACTTAATAAGTGATTGAGTATCTTTCTTTCTTTTTTCTTCTTTTCCCCTTTACGAATAAGCCGATTTCGTGCTGCATGCAGCAGGAATGCAGTGTATCACCACCCCGATAGGACAAGAGTGTTAAACCACAGCACGCTAATGCAATACCAACAACAGTAAAAGCAGGAGTGGAAAACAACAAAACAGGAGAAGCCCACAGTAAGAAAACATATTTCTAGACATCTGTAATATTACAAGAACTCTCTTGGAAGAGAGAGATAGGTATTCCAGTATTTATCACATGTGAATTGTAGGTAAAACATTTGCTTTATTCTTTCTTCAGCACTCAACCCAATGCCTTTGTTTAAGTGACTTCCATAACTTCAGCTTTAGCAGTATAATTATTCAACTAAAAGATTAGCAGGAGCAAAAATGATAATACAAAAATTATAACATTTTCCTTTAATCAGTAGAATACCTGCATAAACTAGTGAATTATCTGATTTTTGGAGGGTATTAATTCAAGAAGTATTTCACTGACATCAAAGAGCATCCCAAAGGCTTGAAGTCTTAGCACCAGACAAAGTGCAGAGACCTAAGTGATGGAAACAAAGATGCTTTACTGTTCAACACTCGTCATGTAATGAACCATACACAAGTCTTATTCTGCCTAGAAAAATATTTGCACTTCAATTGCGACTTGAAGTAAGCAAAGCAATTTCATAGTAGTGTCAATACATCCGAGTGCAAAGTGTAGATTTATTGGATGTACCTTCTGTGTTACACTTCTGCACAGTGTTTAAGCCAAAACACTTTGAATACTGTTGTGTGGCAAAACAGTCACCAACACAGCCAATAATTCCATTCCTCTTAGCCACCACTGTGTGAAAAGCTTAGGTTTTGGAACACAGAAATCAGCCATTTGGATTAAACTGGCTCTATCTTTTCCATAATCTGCTTTTGACAAAAAGCAGGTTGGATAATTTCAGTGAACTAGATATGAACCACAGTAACATGCAAGCTCTGCCTGTCACACTGCATCTACTATCTCAGCTAAAAGAAAACACTGCTACCCTCTAAGGCTTTTATTGATTGAAATAAATTGGTATAATTACTTAAACACCTTAATGACCTTTCAACTTTACACTTGTAATGCTCATTTTCCCTCTTAAGAGTTGCAAAACACTTCATGAATACAATAAGAGAAGAAATGAAACCTCAGTCTAACTTGCTAACAAAAGGTACAGGAGAAACATAGGGAGGTTTAGTATCTGGCCAAACACTCCATATCAACACTCTGACGGTGCCAAGAACAGAACACCAAGCTCCTAGTTCTAAATTCTCAGCTTTAACATTTAACTGCTTTCTGAGAAGTCTTCCTTACATGTACCTTTAACTGTATCACAACTCTGTTGGGTATAAAGTCAATATGATTCCTTCTGCTTTAAGCAGTTTGTGGTCTTGCTAATGTGATTATATTCAGGTCATTGAGCGATACCTCCACGGAAAGTGAAACTACCATAACATACTGAATCAATATCTTGTTGAATTCCTGTAAGATATATGTTGGAGGATAAATTTTCAACTCTTACTCATATGAGACCACATGTTTATCTGGGTCATACTGGTGGTTTGTATCAAATGGCAGCCTGTTACACACACACATACACGCACACACACATAATTTCTTCCAATGCAAATAAGTTATCAAGTATGCTTTGCTCCACAGAATTTAAAAAATCCCTGGATGAAGAAACATGTCAGAATAAGGATTGCCTTTGCAGAACCAGACATCAGTGGGTTACCATCCTGATAATGCACAAGTTTTTATAAAGCCAGAGCAGCAGATAATTACACGTAATTTTTTTTGCTGAAGAGTTTAAAGATTTTAGCAGTGATATTCCTGAAATCATGTTTCCATAAAAACTCAAGCGCTTTACTGAACTCACACCCAAAATGCAGAAAAAAAAAAGTCCAGATATTGAAAAAACAGCAATTTTCATTTAAGTTTTTTAATTTAAATGCAGAAATTTTTAAATTAAAACATTATTTTCTTTTACATTTACAAAGACTGCAGTCAGCTAAGGAGACAGCATGTTCTTTATGGAACTTTGTATCCTCTCAACAGCAATCTCTTGTAAATGGTCAAAACCGTATTTCATATGTATCAGCAGGTGGTTTCTTTCAGGGTCTTTTTGCACACTACAAAAACAGAAACACACACCCTGCGATACAGAGTGTAACACATCAAATGACACACATCAGTCTAGAATATTGAATACCATTATACTGTCTCAGAAGTGCCTATTTTGCTGCTGTTAAATAGAACAAGAAAAGAATTTACCTTCTTTTTACCTCTACTACTGTTTTCCTAGTTTCTCTAGGTTTTGGGATCAGTCACTAGTCTGACCAGCTATCACAAGCTGCAGAAAGCATTTTTTTCTTTGGCTGGTCCAAATAATTGTTATCAAACTAGTTTATTTCTTCAGCTATTCAGCTCCCTCTTAGACAAATACCAAAGGACTAAAGGAATGTCTTCATTTTTCTGCACACAGAATTACCATACTATAACTAGTTTGTTTTCATGATGAACATAGGTTTTAGATTGTCAGATCTATTTGACCACCCTTTTAACTGTTTTTTTAACATGTAATGTGAGAATTTACACTCTATTTGCACAGAATTATTGTCGGGTTGGGATTTTTTGGCAAATTAATAACAAAACTTTTCCTTGTGCATCAGATTTCTTGAGTGTGCATCTGCCTTAATGACTAAATTTAATGCTTTGAAGTGAGGGGTATTTAGTTGTTAATACTCTCTTCTAATGTTTCCAGATAATTTTTTATTTTGCTGCCAGTCAGGATTGAAGAAGAAGAAGAAGTAGTGTTTTCAATTCAGCCTGAGGTAGGCTTCTAAGAATAATTATTGGCTTTTATGCCATTTAAATATTGTTTTTAATTAAAAAAAAATTTAAAAACTCCACAACACCAAAACTAGAACACACCTTAACCCAGTACTATAAGCCAAAACTTTTCCTATGTATGTAAGCTGAGTGTTTGCTCCTGACATTAATTGTTACAAGGGTAAACTATCCCCAGTTCTATTCAGGGGAACTGTACATCACAGTCAGCAACTTCATCCTAATAGCTCTCAGTGACAAGGCTCTGGGAACGAGGAGTTTGAGGGACTGTAATGGCTGCTGGCCTGGGAAAACAAGGTATTAGGGAAGCCGTTCTGCAACTATTTCAACCTATCACTGTTTATTTCAACTGAAGCAGGTACACATTAGAAATGTTTGCTGAAATTAGCTGATTTGTCACCTCAGTTCCCCTCCTCCTTCTTTCCATAACAGCTATTCACAAACTCAGAGAAACAGCTCACATTTAAGCCCACTAAGAAACCTTGCAAAATATGCTTAGCAACAAAACTGTGTTTGGACTTGAAAAAACTCCAAATGAGAGCGCAGCAGCAACACACTGTTCATCCTATTGCTATTTATCCTAATATTACTGAACCTGTCTTACACCTCTATAAGAAAAAATTGCACTTTTCAGATATGGCACCTTGTAGAACACAAAATTCATTTTCAAATATAAGTGAAAAAACCACAAGAAAATACAGAAGAAGTTGGAGTTGAATTAATTCTGTTTCTGGGAAAGAATTTCTACCCAGAAACATTACTTTACATACAATTATTTGATAGTTAATGACAAATGACCTAATGATTAGAAAGTTGTCATCACCATACATTTGCCAGCGATAGGAAACATCTGTATCCCTACATGGAAATAAGTGCCACAATACCAGATTTCAAAATCAAATGTGCAAACCATGCTTACCTCATTGCATAAATTCTTGTTGCACTTCTCGAACAACCACACATTTATGTTTGAAAAGATAGGGAAGTAATACAACTCAAGAGCTACCATCCTAAAAAATGACAGTACAACAGAGTGTGAGAACTTTAACAAGCAACGATAAGTCACTTATAGAAGGTTCTCTAAATAATATCACTCACAAGTGTATTGAAAAAAGTGGCAATAATACATGAAAGACAGGAATGTACTTTGTAATTTCAGAACAACTTTATATGTCAGACTGCCAGATAAATATTTACAACACACTCCAACTTAGCTGAACTTATATGACTTCAATCAAGGGAAACTGCTTCCAGACACGAAGGTCGCGAAACATGTTATCAACTTTCCAGAGCCTGCCTTCAAAATCACATTGAAAGTGGAGAGCCACACGGCTGTCTAGTGTTATACAGACTTAGAAACACTGATAGGAAGTTTATGAAATCCTCCCCAGGGGAAAAAAAAAGAAGCAGGATTGTGCTGCTATCATATTATTTAATAAAAACTCGGGAAGGTTGTTCTTTATGTATGATTCTTATAACCATGCCTGGGAACACCGACCTATGACATGGGAGGCCATGTAGATTGCAGGGGCTTTGAATGTGGATGGTAAAAATCACCCTGACAAGTGAGAACAAATGCAGAGAGGGTCTGTTCAGCAGGCCTCTAGCCAGATCTGCAGTGTCAAGTTGTCTTCTTTTAAAAGAAATGTTACTACTGCTACACAAGAGTGGAAAGGGAAAGCCCACCAGTTAGAAGAGACTGAATGAACAGAGACCAGCCAAAGTTGTCACTTACAGCCACAGTAAGAACCAGTTCCAAAAAATTACTATTATTTGAGATTAAAATCTTTCAAATGTTAATGAAGAAAAAGTGAATGAACAGTTTTTGTAAGAAATGTCAGATTACTTTTGACATAATTATTTTCTTTTATTAATAGATTAAGTTAACACATTATATGAAATTATCATGCAAAGAAAGGATCTTTTAGCCTGCTAAACTGAAGACAAGACAGAAGAAGTAAACTATCCCAGGTATCACAGAACCTTGCAATTTAGGCATTAGGTCATGGACAATAAATTCTTCAAATTGCAGTTAAAAGTAGTGTTTTGGTGTTAATTACTATTTTGAAGAATCACTGAAAATGTTGAGAATTCAAAAAATTCCAAGTTGGAAATCCTTCCTCTAATGAAAATGTCTGGTTTAGTTTTACTTCCTTTCTGTTTTCTGAACCTTAGGCATGACAAAAATATTAGCAATAACAGCTAGAAATTAATTCTGCTTCATTTGTTTGGACTTTGGGTTTTGTTAAAGAAAAGCTAAAACAGACCATGTCTATTCTCAGTAGGACTGCTTTTCTAACCTTTCTTCATAATGAGTTTATGCTCATCTGGAAAAAGCAGAAAGAAAACAATTAGCCTCTTAATTATTTTTCTTGCAACACCGGTGAATTTATTACTTCTTTCATACTCAGTATTAGCTGGGTTTATTCCTACTTTACAGGTTACTGTTGGTTATTTCTGTTGCTACTGGACAGCAATGTTTATACTGTAATAATGACTATAAAACATAGTAAAAAAGTAGCAATATGCACAGGAAATAAAAAATATCATTGACACCACTGTATCTATAAATGCATACACAGAGTAGTGAGTTTAGGACTATTACTGCCAAATGACCTGAAATTTGCTCATTGTGTCCTACAATGACAATGTGGTCTATTACCACCAACACGGTGAATATGTCAGTTCTCAGCACATAAGTCGATGTATGCAAAAAAGTGATGGAAAAAAGCCAGAAAAGGCAGACCCATACAGTGTTCCCTCCCTTAGTACTTTCTGTCATGACATGTTTTTAAGTAAACCTGGAGGGTAGTTTATGTTGTTCACAGCAGCCTTATGAAACCTTTGCCAGTGTCCAGCCTATTGTTCTGGGAAACACAAGTTGAGATGACTGTTATTTAAATCCCCAGCTGAGACTCATATGGAGTTATGGATGCATAGCAAGAGAAGTAGATAGAATCACATCCTTGACCTAATGAAAGGTTGGGCAAGTTGTACTAGTCCACCCACCCATCTAAGCTCTTTTTTGACATTCCTGCTTGGCTCTTAAGTAAATTAAATTGATTGATTTAACTTACAAGAGTATAAAGAAGAGGACTGGCAAAAGTACTTCTAGCCCACAGCAAAAGAGTAGAGGTATTTTCCTTTTTTCCAAAACCAGTCGTGGGAACATAAAACAGATTCATGTGTAGCCCAAATCCCCTCCAAAACAACTCAGTGGTTTTCCCTTGAAGTAGAAGCCCATCACCAAAGCTAAATGCATTTGCCATGTCATTAACCAGTCATAGAAACAGTTCAGTTTGAGTTTGCTACAGTCACATGTACAATTCTGGCTTTATGGACAACAGCCACACAGATTTGACTGGTTTTTTACATTTGAACTTCTTTGTCCTGCAATCTGTTTTATTTTAACACAAACTGTCAGAAGAACAAGATACTCTGAAACCCCACTGCTGTCTCTTGAGGGTGAGATAATCGATGTTACAGGCCTGTTGCTCTTATCTTTGGGGAGTGTTTAACAGCATGATGGGAGTTCCATTTTGATTTGTGACTGTTTCATCTGGGTGGCCCAAACAGCCCATGAAAGGTGTCAACAGACAGCTGCTGCATTTGTAAAGCAAAGAGTTTGTTCTGAAGCTTAGGTTTTAATTTTTGAGGCAAGTAGAATCTTGGGACTACTGCAAGTACGATCTTGGGATCAAGCTGGTGCCTGCACATCACACATCTGATACTATTTGTTTAAAAGGGGATTTAGTCATCCAAAACCAAGTCTGTCTGGAATAGTTCATTCAAGGAATAATACCAAAAATTATGCACTAGAAGATGCACTTCCTCTTGTAGCATAAACAACAGAGCATTTGTAGGATCACGGGGATATTCTGATGGTAACTCACAATTAAAAACAAACAGCAAAAAAGACATTTTCAGTTGTTTGGTCTCTCTCAAATCTCTTTTTAAAGAGATTTTCGTTTCAAGCTTGGCATCTGCCACTGTTGCTTGCAATGTGATGTGAACAATGAAATGAATAGAATAGCCGTTTACACAAGAGGCCTTAGGTTTCTGAAATATTTCAGGCACAATGTTATATTTAAATCTGTTCAGACATATTGAAGAAATGGGCAAGAAAGTTACTGTTAAAAAGCTCCTCTGGACCTGGGAAAGTATAATCTCTACTGGTCATTTCAAAAAATATGTGCAACCCTGACATAATTTCTTGTTTTCTATTGGAAAGAGAAACACATTAACAGATTGTGCCTGGTTTTGGTTGTTAGGACCATTGTTCAATTAAGTGGATTTCAGCTGAAGGTTTAAGTCGAAAGATAGTTAGGAAAGTTGATGACCTACAGGAATATGTAGAGTATGCATGGTGCTGAAAGGCAAGAGAGTGAAGTTTGACTCTATTAAGATGGATGTGGAGTGATTGATAAGATGTGTGAGAATGTAGATAGGAGTGTGGAACACGGAAGCAGAGGAGACAGGGAGTGTATTTTTACTCATTTCTAAAAATTCTGTTCTAAAGCCAGGAGGGACATTGTGCAGGTTATTTGTACTCTTCTCTAGTTTGCTGTGGCAAATACGATTTTTTAAAAATCTATGTTACCACAACTAAACCTAGAACACCGGAAAGACCACAACAGGATGAAATGTTGACTGAATCCACCACAAGGTCTTATTTTTTAAGTCAATCCTGTTCCTATTGCACAGAACCACAAAATAAGCTGTCATTATCCATTACAGATACTTTGAAACATAAAAGTTCATGAATGATCTTTTGTCTTTTTACAGAACTATATTTTCATTTTCTCTGCAGATCTACCTTGAGAACTGAGAAAATAAGATGGGAGGACTTTGACATAGGAACACAAACACAGAGACTCTCTGCCTTCTAAACCAGATTCTTAGAAATAATTCTGCGCCTACTTCTAAGTGTGAGGTAATCCATTCTAAAATGTTGTGTCTTAGTCTTACACCCATAAATGGGGCATGTTATGTATGTGTCATGGTTTGACACTGGCCCAACGCCAGGCACCCATGAGAGTCGCTCACTCACCCTCCCCTGCCACAGCTGGGCAGAGGAGACAAAGAAAAAAATTAATGAAGGCTTCATGATTTTAGATAAGGACTGGGAGAAAACACTTCAAGAGCAAAACAGGCTTAACTTAAAGTTAAAAAGTGAATTTATTGCTAACAGAATCAGAGGAGGATAATGAGAAGTAAAATAAACCCTTAAAACACCTTTTCCCCCCACCCCCTCCCTCCTTGCCACCAACAGCACAGGGAGACAGGGGGTGAGGGAGAGGAGTCTTCTCCTGTGAGACCATGGGATCCCTTCCCACAGGAGACAGTTCTCCATGAACCTCTCCAACATGGGTCCACTCTCACGAGCAGCAGTCCTCCCAGGACTGCTGCAATGTGAGTCCCTCCTACATGCAAACACTCCTCCCAAAACTGCTGCGCTGTGGGTCTCTTTCCACGGGGTGCAGTCCTCCAAGGACAGGCTGCTCCAGCCTGGAAGCAAGGGCCCCTCTCTCCACCAGGTCTCCCACTGGACCGCAGCCTCCTCCAGGCACCCACCCGCTCCAGCACGGGCACCTCCCCCATGGGCTGCAGGGGGATCTCTGCATCTCCTGTGGATCTCCATGGGCTGTAGGAGCACAGCTGCTTCACCATGGTCATCACCACAGCCTGCAGAGGAGTCTCGGCTCCGGTGCCTGGAGCACCTCCTCCCCCTCCTTCTCCACTGACCTTGGTGACACCATGTTGTTTTTCCCTCACAAATTCTCACCTCCTTCTCTTCTCTGACTAGAATCCAAAATCTTGTGACTTTGTTTTGATTTTCTTCTTAAATATGTCATCCCAGAGGCGTTACCAGCCTCTCTCACTGGCCCAGTTCTGGCCAGCAGCATGTCCATCTTTCAGAGCCATCAGCCACTGGCTCTGCTGGACATGGTGGAAGCTTCCAGGAGCTTCTGACAGGAGACACCTCTGTGGCCCCCTAGCTACCAAAAACCAGGCCATGCAAAATCAATACAGTATGTTTATCCTATAACCAATGGGTTTAATTTATTTCAATTAGTAGACTCTCCATCATTAAACAATGACAATCCCTTTAACTCCTTTTTTAGCCTCACATAAATATTAAAATTCTAATAGACAAAATATAATCTACACAATTCAAACAAACATTCTCAAACTTCTAGTTGTTACAACAACCCATTTTTGAACCTGATCTTTCAATGTACTCCTAAAAGCTTTCATGTAAGTTGCTTTCTCTGTTTTTCAGAATCACAGATTAGTTTGGGTTGGAAGGGACCTTAAAGATCATTTAGCTCCAAATCCCCTGCCATGGGCAGTGACATCTTTCATTAGACCAGGTTGCTCAAAGCTCCATCCAATCTGTCCTTGAACAATTCCAGGGATGGGGCATCCACACCTTCTGTGGGCAACCTGTTCCTGTGCCTCACCACCCTCACAGTAAAGAATTTCTCCTAATATACAAACTAAATCTATCCCCTTTCAGTTTAAAGTCAGTGCCCCTTGTCCAATCACTATTCTTCATTATCATTATTTTGTCAGTAAAATGTCTTCCCAGATGAGCTTTTCCAAAATTCTCCATTATGTCTTGAAGTAGCAGCTTGATATTCAGGATGGCCTTGAGCAGTGGTGGCTCTAACATATGTCAGCACACAGGTATGTACCCCACACCAGGCACTCTTCCTTTTCCCTCTGCACTTTGACTGCAGGGACATAGGCTGGCTGCACTTACTACAAGAGGTTAAAAAGATGCAGAAAGATCCCTCTGCATCTTATGGAAAGCTCCAGAGTGGATCTTGATATTCAGAAGGTAAGAGAAGGCACCGATCTAAAGACAGTCTTACCTCCTTAAGTACCATAATCTTCCATTTACTCTTGTCTCTAAACAAACTTGCTATGTTTTACTACTATTAACATTTTCCTCCAAGCCATAAATTCTTCAATAAAATAAATAGATCAATAAATATATTTCAGCAACTTTTTGCATTTCACACCATGAGAAAGCATTTCTGGAAAATATTCTAGAATTGTTTGCTCCTGCCTTTTTCAGATTATTTGTCAAGAAATTTTCAGCATTTCACACAGTATTTTCTACCTACTACTCCACTGAAAATGTACTTTAATCTGCTTTCCATTTATTAGAAGCTTTTCTCTGAAAGTTAATGAAATTATCTGTTTAAGGTTGAACAAATGCAAAGAAGGAAAGAGTAAGCTATGAGTTTAACTGTGAGCTATCTTTAGATGTCCAAATTCAGACATAGCATGCAAGTAATTTGACATTGAATAACCAGAGATTTGGAGTCACTTTGAATGTAAGCATCCAGATGTTTTCCGTATTATCTTTGAGGAATGTAAATGTAAGTTTAGCAGTAAGGAGCTCCAGATCCTTCCACTTGATTTATTGTCAGACTTGAGGAAATCAGTTCTTTAAACTTCTTTTTCTTTTTCATTGAAGGTTTAAAGTACTTATCTATCATGGCCCCTGCTTTGAGGTGAATGTTTTCGGTAATGCAGAAAAGGGTGGCTTGCTATGCTCACATTGGCACTTCACTCCTGCTGCTCTTCATCTGCCTCTGCTCATTGCAGAGCCTTCACAAACTCTTCCATCTTCCTCCAGCCAACGGCAGCAAGCACTACACACTTCACAGCAGAGTCCAGCAGACCAGGCATTATTCACAGTTGTTTCCAGTCCACTGAACGTCACTGATGGAAACTGTATTCACCATCTCTGGGATGTTTATTATTTGTACTGTTTACTTCTGCTCCTTAATACCATCATTTCACAATGAAGCTATGCCACGTTTACATGTGCAAAATATTGCCTTCTTACACTTGAACAGACCTTTAATTTGTTGTTTTCATCCTAACACATGCAAGCAGATTTCTGAAAGCACTTCTTGTTTGGTCCTTATGAATTCTGTTCCAGATGAACATTCTTTTTATGCTTTTTCATGTTTGGCTTAAGTCACATCATATTATGTTAAAAACTTTTGGCTCCATTTCATAACATTGAAGCAGAAAAGCTCATAATAAGCTGATTTATGATCTGTACAAAGATCTTACAGAATTTATGAGCCCTAGTCCTCATTACAGTGTGCATATATGTGAGAATATATACATGGATATGCATATGTGTGTGTGTGTACACGTATGTTTTACATATGTGTATATTACATTACTGCAATGTGTCAAGTGTTCAGGTTCTGAATGTTTCCAGCTATGGCAGATCACTAGCCAAAATACACTGATAGCAAATATATCACTAGCACTATCAGTAGAACATGTCACAGCAACTGCCTCTCACTTCTGCTAATACAGAGATGTTTCTTAGTAAAGCTTGTGTGCAGGACTACCTTTCTGAGAAAAAGCAGGAGAGAGAAAGTGGGGAGGGGAGAAGAAAGTAAAAGGAAAACTGCTCAGTATTTAATCCAAGCAAGTTTCTACACATCTTTACTGATTTTAACTTAAAGATTTCACTAATCTTTTTAGAAGATAATACATTTGGCACATTTTAGTCAGGGTGAAATAAACACTGTTATTTTAAGCAAAGAATATATACATGTTTTTAAAACCTCTTGTCATGTTGAAGAGTGAGACACCAGGGAAATAGAAGTGTCTGTTTTTTGTAAAATTCCTCTGGTTTCTACAAAGATCCTCTCTGACCACAAAGGTTTACAAGGGAAAAGAAGTATAACAAAGTCTCTCATACCTGCTTATGTCTCACAGATCCGAATTTTTTGTCAATATTTTCTGATTATTAGTATAAGGTACACTTCTTTCTTTTTGTGTCTAGCAACAGGACTTACTTCACAAAAAAATCCCAGAAACTTGGCAAAAATAAGTAGGAATTGTTAGTACTCAGATGTTTTACTTTTCCACTTATGCAGTGACCAAGGTGATTAGTCAAGTACCTTAACGCTGCTTAATGTTCTTCTGAAATTTATGCTGCACTATGGTTATGAAGAGTTGAAAAACTGGATGATAACTTTGGTTTTTACATGGCTTTTCTGATGCACATTTCTTTGTACCTTTTACTTAAGCTATTTTAGGTTTTTTCCTTGCCTTTCCCTACCTTTTTCATCTTCAATTTTACTACTCTCCAAAACCTTTTAGCAGGTTACTGACTCTATGCTCAGTTTTACGTGTGAGAAGGCAAAATGTTCAAGATGTTTTGGTACCTGCTCATTTAGAACAAGCAGAGAATGGTCAGCTGACTGTCCCAAAATACATTTTAAATTATATGAATGAGACAAACCCGATACACTCCAACAGTTACCACAAATATACCTTAGTGATGGATTTGGTTTCCAAATCTAAATATTTTTTATACTGCAATGTTCAGAACAAAATACAGAAAGATAAAACATTCTTGGGTTAATCAAAACACCTTGAGGCTCTAGGATTTTGAGCCCAAATTTCAGAAGAAACTGTTCATTTAGAAGTGCCATTTTGATCTGGACTTAATCAGCATCTAGTTGTTTATCAAATCTTTTCCCTTTCTGAATTAGGACTTTCCATATGCGTATTTTTAGCAGAAATAACTCTATAAGCCCTGGAGCTGTAGGTAATTATAGTGTCAAACTTGTTAGCAGATCTTCTGTATTTGATGCAACTCTAAAGAAGTATTGGCAATCTGAAATGTAGAACCTGCTAGTGTCTAGGCAGAGCTTACTTTCCTTGCCAAAGCCAGGGCTGAATTTAAAATCCTGGCAGTCAGGTAACTAGGGGTTCACTGTTCCCCTAAGAAAGTTGTATGTGGCCGTTGAAGTGGGAAACAGCGTGTGCAAATTTAATCTACCATCTTTCACGTAGATGCACACACAAAACCTATTTATGTGTCTGTCAGAGTGCAACCACCCATGCCTAATGGCCGAGTGCATGTCCACTAGGCAACTTAAAAACATGTAAACTCAGAAAAAATCTTTTTAAAATATCGTTATATTTAAAATATTGTTTATTCCATTGCTCTGGCTTTTCACATCCCTTTCATAGATAATGAGTGTTTTTTTTCTTAAAGCTTTGTGCATATATGTGTCAAGGAACTATGACCCCGCCTGATCATGAGGACAACTGTACAAACTGATCTAAAACACCAGTAAAATTGGGTCTGTCAGAGATAGGTCTGCTGGGTATTAAATTTGAATGAGACTATACTCTGGCAACATAAATGTTCTAATAACAGCCTTGGCACAGCCACACACTCCCATCTTAATTTAACTTGTCAGGCTCATCATGAAGTGAACTCTGTGCATTTTATGTCCAGATAGTGTATAGCATATAGAAAACAAGACCGATTCCACATGAGAAGCTAACAAAAAAATGGAGTAAAGTACCGGCTCAGTCACATCATCACTTGGATTGAACTGCAGCCTACACATTTTGCAACCCACTGCTTGAAAGCACAGGCAATAAAAAAATCCAATTTATGATGACAGAAAAAGGCAGGTAGGATTCTGCTTAAACAATTGCATTCACTCAGGGTTAATGCTCAAAAAAGAGAAAGGGAAAATGAAATACTATTACAACGTGGATGTTCTATATCCATCTGTGTGACATCTCTGAGCTATGTCTTTGGACTCCACAGAGATTACTTTAGTGGGTATTTACCACTAGGTTTTATTCACTACTCATTTTCTGCAAGTAAAGTTATAATACTGACCTCTAGGATCTTTTTAACCACAAAAAAGCAGGATTTATATGCCATAACATGGGCATGTATTTAATAGACATGGTAGTGTGACATCTACAATGTGTCATTATAGTCCACAGAGAAAAATAAGCACATCTAGTACATCATTTCATCTTGAGATAGGTGTGCCCAAAACACATTTCCCTACGAGCCTACTCTTCAAGGTCTTCATTCCTCCAGTGCCTCTGAGAAGAATAGAAGAGCATTCAACAGTAGAGCACAAATATGCTGGAGGCAATGTTCACAAAGGTATTTAGACAACTGCTCTTAATTAGGTACCTAATTTCTTGTGAAATTTGCAGACAGACTGTTTGCCTAAGGTTAAGCTGTAAACCATAATCTCCTTGTAATACCTGGCCTCAGCAGTTTGCATGTGGTCACACAGGAAATTTTTGACAGAGCAGGGAAGTGACTTTTGCAAGTTTATATCAACACTAAAGCTACAAGGTCATCTGTCCTCTGCATTATCTCTCAGCTTTGTCTAGCTGGTGCTCCTTCCTTAATGTGTATTTGGTTAGTTCCTATGTCTCCATGTCTCAGTGGACCCACTGCTTATGAGAAAATGCGTTATATATTATCTTTAACAAAATCACTCTTACCGCAAACAAGTTATTTGAAAAGCAGTATGGATATCCCCAAAGAGGATTAGCAGAGTGTCCTTCCAGCAGGCTGACAGGTTCTCCTTTGTTTCCTAGTCTTTTCTTCCTTGGCACCATAATCCTCCTTGCTGAATTCAGGCAAGTCTGTAAGTATCAACACTCATCAGCATGATGGGATATCAACTCCACAACTAAAAACCCTGGGACAAGAAGCATTCAGGTAAATTTCAAAGTGGGAAAAATTCACAAACTGGTGGGGGGAGGGGGCAAGAAAAAAAGCTTTTTCAGTTTTTACAGAAATGCAACTGATAAATACATTGTTTGTTCCCAAACCCCACACTTGTGTACTATTGTGCTATTGACAGCCTGTTTTCTGCTCTGAGGAAAGAGCAGGGAATTGAGGACTAACCACAGCTCTCAGCTCTCACCCTGTTCCAGGATTGATACAAATGGTTCATCAGATGAGACAGTTCTGGTTTAGAAGCTGAATAGATCTGATAGTTCAACAAACAAATATGTCCGTCTTCTGATGGGAATTTGTTAGCTCCAAGATAATGGTGTGATGCTGGCACAGCTGCACTCATCCTGAAGCAGCCTATTTGTGTATGATTTGGCATGACGGACAAAACTTTCCTGCATTTATCCATACCTACCAGTAACACCTTACATCTCTCCATGGTCTAGTCTTCCCTTTGTGGCAGTCCAACCGCCTGATGTCCTGCAGAACTGAAGAGATATGAGGCTTCAGGTCCGACAGACCTGTTCCATTTCCCAAAAATTCAGGGAAAGAGAAGCCTCAGTCATCCTTCCTGGTGCTCACACTAGGATTCATGAAGCCCATAAGAGAGTCAAAGGATCTATTAAACTGTCTCACACTCCTCTATGTGGACAAGTGAAGCTTTAGTTTCTCAGGAAGAAATAATTACCAAGATCCACAGACTCTGTGCACAGATTTCGGGCATGTCTGCACAGCAAAGGTGAGAAAAGTTTGAACCCATTTGAAGCAGAAGCACTTATTTGGAGTCCAAGTGCTGGTTTGGTGAGTATTTGTTCATACATTTCCTGCCCTAGATATTCACGGAGAGAGACTGCCTGTATTTCTAAACTATGCCAAACAGCTGATTAACCTTTAAACCTGGATGGATGCCTTCCCTGTTCTACAAGAATAACTCCTTGAAATTAGTTTTAATGACGTTATAAAAGCATGGAGTGGTTTCTAATTAACTGCTAACAGGTAGCTACATGATTGGAAAAGTTTTAATAGATTTAATTAAATTACTTAAACATTTACATTGCTCTAAACATTTGTTATGAAATTAGCATGTTACTTGGTTTTATGATTAATTTTAAAAAACCTTCTGTGAATATAAATAGCCTTTTGGTTGAAAGTTATATATACATTAGTAAGTGTAAAAGGTGAATGCTTGCACATCTTTTTCCTTAGGAAATGAATGTGGTTTCCTCAGCAGATGTTTATAATGAGTGGAAAAGTTCCTGCCTGGAAAGAATTTTACAGAAACTGTTATTGACAGAGTTAATCCCTCAGATTTTTATCTTCAGTTTGACCTGCTGCTTGTGTGCTAAATATGAAGGGATGAGGCATGGCTCTTTATTTTCCTGCCTTCTGGCAGGTTGCTGCTTTACTATGTGCAAACAAATAATTTTTTAACCACAAGTGACAAATAGACTGTTCCAAATACTACAGGTTTGGGTTAATATTGATTATGATGAATAAAATTGATGACTTTAATTTACATTTCATCTGTCCATGGGAAGAATCTGTGGTGCCACCTGGAACTAGAGAGATGAAAAGATTAGGTGCCCTGCTAGAAGAAAACCTCATGGCACAAAGCACAAGTAACATGAGGGATGGGTGAGTTTGGAAGTATCTTTGGACGTTCTTTTGTGAACAGCTATATGTCTACAAAAGCAAGGCAAGAAGTCCCCAGTGAGAGGGTGAGAAAAAGGTATCAGACACTGATGTGCTGATATCATGGTCCTGAGAAAGCTTGCTGGGATCTGCTTCCTGATCTTGTAGGGTTAGCAAAACACCGATTCCCTGTTCTTGGAATCCTACTGTGTCCATAACAGAAAAAATATCATGAAAGGTATAAAAAGTATTCTGTATTTTCTCCTCCTAAGTGGCTGAGTCAATGCCATGATGCTGTGAGCCAGGAATTCAGGCAGAGCTCAAGAAGGGTCTTTAGGTAGCCACCAATATGGCCAACATGGCCAACATGACCTCTGGCTAAAGAAGTCTCCAGCTGCTGGTTGCCCGAACATTTTGACCTTATCCTTTAGCCCCTATTCCTTAATCCGCGTAAGCATCTATTTAGAGGTGACTATTAAAAATAAGAAAATGGGGAAGATGAACTTCAAGGTTTTCTTCTGGAGGTTCCTCAGTTTTACCCACTTTCTCAGTTTATTAAAAAAAAGATAAAATTACATCACAAGAAACTCAGCAGCATATTGGAGGAGGCACAGTTTGAAGCTGTGGTTAATGACTTAATTTCATATCGTATGATGAAGTATTCAACATTTTTTCGAACAATACAAAGGATTACAAAAGTAACAGTGACACACAGGCTTTATTTTATGAGAGGGAAGTCATACAGAAATTAGAGTTAAGTTGGATTTTGGCCTATTAAACAATAAATAAGGTCTTCATTATACCTTCTTTACTTTCATTTTTGTAAATTCCTTTGAATCACAACAAATAGCAAAATGAACTGTGAAATATGCACACACAAAACTCCTCCCAGTATTTAAGTTTCTGCATTGCCAAGTAAGCTCTACAATGAGAGTCTCAAGGCATTGCTACATTTCAACTGTGCTATATTGCACTTATGTATTTAATTTGTCTTTTTTTTTGTTATGTACCACCATAGCTCCTAAAAAGAGGAGCAAATTATACCAGGAGCTTTTCTACAGATGCACAATAAAACAAGATTCCCCATTCCTAAATCTGGGGAGATATTGCTTGGATATTAAAAAATCAGCAGATCTTCAGTGACCTGCTGAAGAATAACAAGGTTCAGAGACTGGACTGTGACAGAGTAAGACTTTTGAAGAACTGATTGAAAAAAAAGATGTAAAAGCAAAGCCAAAATAATGACTGAATATTCAGAATTAATCATGTTTCACTGCATTTGTCTTTAGGTAGAACTATGGAGTGTGTGTGGTCTTGGCAAGCTTCAAGGGGTTTACCAAAGGGTTACTGTTAGAGTCAGCATATAATGGAGAGATTTTAAAAATCTGCATGTCAAGTGAAGAGAAAAAAGTCTTTTAAGTAAGATAATATAGTAAAATATTTTATATGGATGAACTAAGATGTCTATCTGCAAGCTGCTTTGGAACTATATTATTTTATATTAACAACATAAATGTATTTTGTCCTGCAGCAATAATTATAAACCAGGCATCACATAAGCTGTTATGCAAGCACCCCCATTCAGCTTTGCCAGCAAATATCAGCACTGACCCCACAACACCCCATTCCTAGGGCCTCTCTTACACAGAGAATGCCAATTGTACTGAACTGTGGGAGCACTTATACTGTAGAGAAGAGGCTAAAATGAGATTCACCAAACTTATTTTCACTTGAGATCAAAGGCAGAAACTGAGTTCCACTCTCCAGACATCAAAGACCAGCGCAGAGCCCACTGTGCCACTTGGACCTGAAATTATGTCCTTATTATGTACAGTGGGAAGTTTACAGCTTTTATCTCAAAGTGCAATGCAGGAAATTCTGCTAGCTAAAAATAACTAATAGTAGTAGTAGTACTAGTAGTAATCATCATCACCATCATATGGACTTGATCAGTAAGAGCACTGCTAATTAAAATTTTTTTTTTCTTCCAAGATTTCATGTTACATAGATTAGGAAAATTATTGAGTAGAAAGGCTTTATTCACAGACAATGAAATCAATATAGTTTTTCGAATAGAATTTGATCACACTCTGACTTAAGTGTCTCATGGTTTTACTAAGTTTCATATAGAGAGACCTCAGAGCTGGCTTCTCTAAACTTTACTAAACTGAAGATTATAAGCCACTGCAGTTCTGTTTCCACACTCTTTGAAATCATCAGAAAGGCTCCCCACAGTTTCAAGCAAGTGGGGAAGCGAAGATCCTTCCATTGATGTGATTAAGGTTTTCTCTTATTCAACATCCACGTTTTCCTGCAAGTGGGTGCATTGATGCCAGTGTGAAGATTTCACCAGTGCCACCAAGGAAGGCAAGTTAGACCTGCAGAGTGTTGTTCTCCAGACAAGAGATGATTTAGACAAGTGGTTTCTTAAGTTGGAGGAATGCCAATAACATGCATGGAACCAGATGAGGCACATGCACAAGTCAGGCACTTGCACAATTTTGTACACAATTTTGACAATACACAGTTGATGTCACTTTATCATGTGGCAGTAAGAGAAGAATGTACAGAATGTAGATTTTTTCTAGTCTGAAGGTAGTTGGCCTTTTTTTTTCACTTTATTAGGGACACCATGTGAAAAATTTTCAGTAGAGACCTGTAGACTTTAAACTAGAGAATCATCCTGCTGTGAATTTGTTCACAGCAAACCCCTCAGAAGTAATGAGGCCCATACAAGCCCTAGGACCCGAAAAATAGAAAAGTTAAGCATTGCACTGGTCTAATAAATTTTTCAGTTCCAAACACATCCCATGAAATACAACCAAAGATCCTGGGGTTATCATGAACACTCAGTCATGCACGCAGAATAGATATGCCACATTAGACTATTTTCTGCTGATGGACTCCTATACCATGAATATGATCTTGGTGAAGGCACAAACAATGTTAAAAACTTTCTTTTGATCACCGTAATGTGTGCTACAGCATGCCAGCTTCTCTTCTGACATTGTACGCTGATGCAACAAGGGATTACTTTATGGTTCACGTCCACTCTTGTTGCCTTGTGATCACCCAGCTGATTGGTACGGATTCGTCTACACTGACCATTCACCCCTCTCTCTGCAGCCAGGTTTGACCCAATGCCATAAATCGATGCTGTTAGCTCAGCTTCTATTGAAAATGTGGATGCACAATGCACTGTGACAAACAGTTGTAGTTAATAAAAGACATAGGACAAAATAAGCATAAAAACTGAATTGAGTCAATAATAGTCCAAGCTGTGAGGAAGGGACATTTTCAAGTAGCAAGCAATAACTTAGTGATCAGATTATGCCCACCCACATTGTATCTGGGCCTTGAACATACTTAAATACTAAGAAAAAAACTATTTGAGCATTTTAGTATATGAATGTGTAAATATAGAATGAAACAGCATCCTTAATATATCCTAAACTACAAGAATTTCAGAAAGAAGTTATCCAACCTCAATTTTTGGCATTAGTCTGTTTCTATTATTGTATTTTATTAAACTTTTATATTGCAATATTCCTAGAAAAGTAAATATTTATAAGAAGGTGCCAGTGAATTAAGACTACACACAGATTTTCATTAAAATCTTTTTGTGTTTTCCTGTCCTATAAAAATAAATAGGCTTCTCTTCAATTGGTCAAAATGTGGTCATTCTGAATAAGAGTAAAATTCATCATCCATCCAAGTCTCTCTTTAACAGTACCCTTTGCCTCTCTGACATAAGGCTACAGTCATTGTTTTTTGAAAATTTCCACTCTCAAATGCCTGTACTGAAAATGTACTGAAAATACTTTGTTTCTTTCAAAACACATCTTAAAGAATAATGAGATATAATTTCAAAATAGCTTTTTAATAACAACAGGGCTACAAATACTAGGCCTGAAGATAGAATTTTTACAGGTAAGGGCAAGAAGAACTGTGCAGTTTGAGAAGCCCTAGGCTCCAGCTTGGATGGCAGACTAGCTAAGCACTATCACCATCAGTCATGGCTCTCAGGGCTACAGCTAGAGTAGCCCTCATGGACATTCAAGGCAAGATAGACGGAGCAACTGTTTCCTGGGGAAAAGGACAGCCTGTCAGACAGCTGTTAACACTGGGGTTTGGGTTAGAAGTAAGGAGCAGAAACTGATTTTGCAGTTATTCGATAGCATGGTGCCTTTTTATGTCAGAGTGGATGGCAATTGAAGGCAGTGACCACTAAGACATATGGCCCAGAAATTAAGCATATAAAAGGTTTACATGTATAGAAGCAAGATCTGCATCTGCAGCTGACAGCAGGTAAGGCAGGCTGAAGTCAAGTAAGTTGTTCTGAAGTCAGCTGGACACACCAGCTAGTAATTTCCCATCAGAAAATTGGTGATAGTAATACACAATATAGACAAGAGTGCCAGAGCCTCAGCTAGAATAAACAAAGTGGCACAACAACAGGTTAGATGTGGTCAGACCAGCTTTGCTGTTTTACAGCAGTTCAAAATCCATAATGTTCCACAACTCTGTGCCATAAAGCTCTGGAATAGCTCATTTTAAATACAGTTTTAAAGTGGGTGGAAAAATTCTTGGTGGTCATAATGACTGCACCTTCAACAAGTGAAAGCAAAAAGTTATTTTAATCTCTCATGTTAATCCCTCACTAAGTTTTGCTTTCTTTCTAAGTTATATTGTTTTAACAGTTGTGCCAATGGAAGCCTTGCCAATATTTTTGCAAAATGTTGATAGGTTTTGCCAATATTATATTAAGAAGGACATCTAAGAAATGCAAACATTTAGTAGACTTTTATGAAAAGTGATGTCTGTCCAGTATCTCATACCACTGGATAAAAAAAGAAAACAAACCAAGAACAGGATCTCTGGAGTACATTCAGATTTCTTATGACAAAGAGACTCACTTTTTGTCCTCTGAAATAATGAATGTAAATTACATCATTTGCTCTCAGTCACCCAAATCTGCTCACATAATCTCTCCATGATGTCCTTATCATGAAGCCCTAGCAGTCTACAAGACAGCACTAAAGAGACATGAACATACAATAAAGAAGTAAAGGAAGAAAAAAAGAGTGATGATACTGAGTTCTATGCGACTAGCCAGGTCAGTAAATATATCTAGTGAGTTCATCACTTCTTCCTTCCCTTTACTATCTTGTTTGTTGCATGACTGTGTACTTATTTAGAACTGGTATGTTCTTAAATGTTTTTCCAGAGAAACAGAGACAGTTGCACATAAACAGTTATGATGTTCTCAGAAATATGCCAAGAGAGGCAATGAGAGTCAGCGAACTAAAATGTAGGGCAATTCTGATGCAGAGTGAACCCCAGAATTTCAATTTCTCCATGAACAAAAAAAGGGGCTTGGTCTGCAAGCAAAGTGAATGGAAGTGCTTGGGAGATACAGATCCCTTGAAACTGCAAAGGCTCAGCCTCTAAAGCAAGGCAAAGGAATGGAAGAGCTTAATCCAACTCTTGCCCATGTTCTACCAACCCCTTGCTCAGAACAGATTACCTGGGTATAATGACGTAATTTTTATGGAGAAGTCACTTCTGATCAAAATTGATCACGCTTTGAAAAAGAATGGGAAAAAACAGGGTTAAAATGTGAAGTTTAAGGTTGAATACCTCCGCCAAGACTTTTATGAGCATTAACCTCCACAAATTATTTTAAGTGGGTAGTTAGGTTCTAATATTTAGAGCAATTGTCATAAAAAAATCCTTGACTGAAAAAAATGTAACAATGAATTGATGAAGGGAGACACTGGCAGAAAAGATGAGTTCAGAACCTCAGCATTACTGAAGGGATAGTAAGGGTTGCAAAATATTCCCTGCAATGGAAGACAAGCAGTTTGTCTTTTGTTGCCCAGAGAAAGGAAAGCTCTACAATACAAAGGTGTGGAATGTATTAGGGAAAAAGTTCTGCACATCAACACCATCTTAAATGGATATAAGTTGAATGTTTCAAAGCTGTGAGAGTTAAAACTCAAGATTTGTTCTCACATGGATGAAAACAAAAGATTCTTCACAGAAATGGATCCTGAAGCTCTAGAAAGAAAGTTGAGGTTAACACAATCCCCATCTAACAGGCATCAGGCCCAGGAAGGACAGTGATGATATCATGCAAATATAACAAAGAAAACTGAAGGGGAATGGTTAAGAATTATTTCAGGCATTCTGAGCTTGGTCTGGTATTTAGTAGCATGGAGAATGCTGGAAAAGAATTTGAATTTAACTTTGAGTGAAGGACTAAATCTGTGAGTCACTGGCATCACCTCATAGCTGGAGTTGTGTTTACAAAGAAGATCCACAGGAGGGGAAAATAGATGTAGGATTAAGGGATGAGTCCTGTGAGAAGTTTGGGAGGAAGGCATGCAAGTCCCAAGGGAAATGATAGCAGCAAATGCTATTTGCACATATTGTCATAACATGTTTGAAAATTCAAAGTTTTCCTTAAAGAAATGCAATGAAACACAGCTGACTATAAATAAGCTATAATACAATGGTAAGAAGATGATTTCCAAGAGCTAAAGGACAGCTCTTAAATAAATTTGCTGCAGTATTTGGATCAGGCTATGACCAACAAGGCAACCACTGCTATCAAGAACTCATGATATTTAATATTACATTGGCTCTTTTCTCTTGGGTTTTTGTTTCATGTCTTCTGGTGTCTCAATAGCTCTAAATTATGTTCTTACTTCTTCCACTAAATTTAATCTAGCATAGTAACTTTAAAGTAAGTTTAGACAAAGATTGTACAAGTCTCTTAAACCAAGTATGTTATTTCAAGAACTTTACATTAGAAAGAAATACTGAATTTTTACTCAGGTCCATAGAGATAAACAGAGTATGGTAAGCCATGGCCTGTAAATGTTTACTGAAATCTACAATAGCTTTATAAATTACACTGGTTTATTCTTTTTTAGCTTTAGAATATTTCAGTAAGGTTTTTTGCTTTCCATGGTGGCATTTCCCCATTCCTTTTACGCAGTTCTTCCACCTATTTGAAAAAATTTATTCTGCAAACAGACTATGCTGAGCATGGTCATGACTTTTATTGAGACCAGATAGTCAGTCGAGGTAGAATGAAATTTCAGTTTGCTCTGAAAAATATAATAAATTTGGCACATTCACAATCAGTACTGAATACTGTAGTTATTTGACCTGTATTTAACATACCACTAATTGGAAACAACCTTTAAACCACCGTATTTCCAGCATCTCAAACTGCAGGAACAGTTGGGATAGTCATTCTCAGGTTGCCCTCTGCTGTTTAAGGTTAAAAAGACAAGGCACGCTTTACAGAGCTGTAAAAAGCAGTATGGTGAAGGGAGGTAGATCTGCGACTAGAACAGGAAAAAAGCTAAACTTGCACAGAAGATTTGTATCTTTATATAAAATCCATTAATTTTAAAAGGAATAGACACCCACTGAAGAGTTCATGAAGGAGCAAATGTGACTTTCAGAAATGTGACTTTATTTCTGTGATTGCCAAATTTTTACTTTTCCTGGAGAATCATCTGCTATAGGAACAAATCCTGCCATTGTAACACAATTTCCCATCAAAGACAATACCACAAATCTAATTCTTAGAAGTTTGAATACTCAGCTGAAATGTTTGAAATTTCTGGCTTGAAGGATTTGACCTGAGAATGTGGCAAGAAATACTGATTTCTCTTCTTTTACATCTACTTTATATGTGTACTATAATTTGGTATAATATGTATCAATTTGTAGAATCCAGGGGCTGCACTACCTAAATAATTGACCTAAAGCAAACCCAGGTGCTTCTTGAGCCTCAGCAAAGTTCAGTGATTTATTCAGAGAGATTTCATACTTGCCCAACGAATCAACTGATCTTTAAAGTTGCAGCCAAGGGGAAATCAAATTTATTTGGTCCAGAATGAAGAAGAAAGGCTGGATGTGCTCTGTTTAACTAGAACAGAAGGGTAAGGAGGTCCATTGGTTGGCAGTGGCTGTCAGACCTGGGATAGACCCATTTGCTGGCCCAGCACAGTGACTGTGGACATTCAGAACATGCTACGGTGTCTTCCTTCTGGGCAGAAGAAGGTCCCAAATGAAGGAGGTTTTGTATTCAATAATGCTCACAGGAGAATGCCATGCTGGTTTTTTCGAGTGCTTTATCTGGACATGCTGATTTGCTGATTATATTGTTTGTTCCTTTCCTCAGTGAAAATATAAATCTATCAAAGGTTGTTTTTTATTTAGCAAGAAAGTAACAAGAGAAGGTTTAGTATTCATTGACAATGGAGCACTAGTGGGAAAAAACTTTGTATGATTTTGGGTGATTCAGGTCTGCTGGATGAAACAACTAAAGGAAATGTTTCTTTAAAAGAGTTTAATTAAACTTGGGCTGCTATGAAAAAATCAAATTATTGCCACGTGGCATCTCTACAAAAAAAAGAGGGGCAGGAGGAGGCTTGAATGTCTCTCTTGTGCATTTTCTTCAGCAGACTCATTTAGGTTTCTTACACAGCTCTTTTTCTTGTATTTGTTCTGCATGCCCTTTGGATATCTTTATTACTTCAAATTATAGCTACATCTTGTGACCTTAACTTGAGCTTAGCATAGTTTTCATCTAAGACTGTGTATGTTTAAGGTCACTACCAATTAGCTTCAATATAACATTGAATTCACATCATAAATTCAAGAGAATGTATTATGTAGAAAGGTCTCATTGCCTCTAAAAAAACATTCTGAACTGACCCAGATGTGCAAGAACAATACTCACTGACTATACAGAACAGGTTCTGAGGTCCTTTGATCTTAGCCTCCCCCTTTCTTTTCTAAACATCTTCAAAAGGCTGCCTTTCTGAAATTACAAGTTCACCCATCCTTATTTGCTGACAGACTGAACAGGAAGGGCACATGGAAGCTCTTCTTATTTTATTGTGTGATTTATTTAAAAAGCAAAGGCAAAAGGTCTGACATATGTAACACTGGGTTCCAGGACTCTTCAACACACAGCTCAGTTCTGTATCATGGCAAACTCAGAGGAGTAAATAGCTACAGCTATACACAACAATTATTTAAGTGAGTCACAGAGCAAAAGTGAATGTTTTTTTTCTTTTACACACTAGTAGTCTAACAAAATAAAATTCCAGCGCAGTTAAATCTTGTCTGAATTGTCCCTGTCATTTAAAAAAACATGAAATACAGACAGATCTTGGAATATAGAGAAGTTCTTGTTCATTGGAAGTGGCAGTATCTCCAGGTTTTATTCAGGCTATTGGAAAATCTGAAGGAAAAAGTGTAAGTACTTGGCTTCTTTAGTATTATTCACAGACTGACTGATTCAGACCTCTTGAGCAACATTTCAAATATTCCTTAAGTCTATCAAGAAAATTAGAAAACAATTACTTTAGACAATTCCTGCAAAACTGACAGAGTCGAAATCAGTAGCAAGACTAAAATATGATGTAAGGCCCGACCCTTCACAACCACATTATGTACCTCTTTATAACAGTTCAAAGTGGATATGATCATAGTCTTGTACTGTAAGGCAGTTCAGAGACTCTTTCATGAATACTTAAAGTGCAATTATTTCTGCCACACCAGCAGCCTTGAAATGTTAGAGTCATTATTTCAACATATGTTCTCTATTTTCAATCATTTTACAAATGAGAAGGCAGCCACTTTTCCATCTTCCAAGATGAGGACAGAGGCAACCAGCTTCTAAGTGTGCCTTAGAGATATTAAAAAACAGATTAAAACCATTTAAGAATGCTACTCTTCTAACTCTCAGGAAATAAAATAGACATCATGATAATGGTAGCTCTCTGATATAAGTTTGTGGGAAATTATGCTTCATAGAAGAGACAATCCATTAATTTATGAAGTTTCAAAATACTGGGACTTCTGAAATGGAACCTTCACACCTAAAGACAGGCTAAAGTTTATGTCCTTACCAACTGTCCAAGAGTTATGAGACCACATCTGAAGTACCATGTCTGGTGGGAGGCTCCTCAGCACAAGAAGGACATTAACACTTAGGAGCAAGTCCAGTGAGGGCACTGAGCCAATGGCCTGGAGAACAGGGATCATGAGCAGAGGCTGAGAAACTGAGCCTGCTCAGCCTTAAAAGAAGGTTAAGGGAAGACTTTAGTGCTGTCTACAAGTTCCTCAGTAGAGGATAGGACTAATATGAAGAAAAACTCTTGCAAATGCATAGTGAAATTGAGTCAAGAGACACAAGTTAGGAACATAAAAAGATCTGCTTAGATATTATTAGAAAATTTGTTTTTCTATTAAATATTGGAAAAGCTCGCCCAGAGAGGTTGTAGAATCTCCACCTTGGAGATGTTCTGAATACAGCCCTGAGCAATCTAAGTAGAACTGCTTTGAGCAAGGGATCAGACTGGATGACCTCTGGAGATCCTCAACATCATAAATTGTGTGATTCAGTATTCTTCACTGTCCTAGGTTAAAATATAGATGTATTCAAGTATTCTATTACCACCAGCTGTGGGCCATTAGCTGTTATCGCCTGCTAATGACCCACCCCTGATAACAGACAATGGGCCATCAAGAAACCCCCACATGACCCATGGACTTATCTCACCCTACTGTGAGATGCTCCACCCAGGAGGGAGGAGCCAAGCATTCCCACCTGGATATAACTTGCCCTCAGAACTGCCTAACTTAGCCCTGTCTACTGAATTACCAGCGGACAAAGCTACCACTGGACTTTCATCTGGAGACCTTCCGTAGGATCATCACTTCAACTGAGCTACTTCATCTGGACTGCTACCACCACTCTAACAGGGTGTCAGGTTGTATCTGACTTTGTCAGTGCTTCTCCTTATATTATTTCATTTGTTTCTAATTTTATTTTCCCATTAATTTAGATCCTGACTTGTGATCTCCCACTGGTTTGTTTTCAAACCAACACATTCACCCACTATTGTTGTCATTGTATGAGAACCTGGGTATATTTCTGTGGATTTGAATCCTACCAGGTTGGAAAAGTATATTGATTTTAAGAATCCCACAGTCCAGCAAGAGCTCTAACGGCTTTAGTATTTTACATACAAGCCAGAAAACACAACCTCTACTGTTCTAAAATTAGTAAAGGATTAGTTTGTTCTGATGTACAGTCTCAGGAGACACCTTTGCTCTATGGTAACTAGATGGGTAAAATACCTGTCCACAGCCCTTATTAAAGTCTGTGCAAGTTCTAAAAATCAATGGTTGATTCCTTGACTATCCTTTAGAACTTCTAAATTCTCCAGTGCCTTATGTGAGGATGTAGGTTGGTTCTGGATTTCATTTACCATTCCTGGAATTGTCCTGCACAGAGCCTGGATTTGGACTCAGTGACCCCTTTGTGTCTCTTCCAACTCAGGACATGCTACAATTAAATTTACTTTCTTTGTTTGAGAGCTGGTATTATGGACAGAACATACAACTCTTCACATTGTTTATTTACTAGAAATTCTCCAGGCACTTTTTTTCATGCAAAAAAGCACTCTCTCAGACAACATCTGAGAACAGTTTGAGAATAGCATAGGGTATAGGAAAAAGAACATTTAGCTATTTGAATATGAATTGTGCCATGACACATTCCCTAATGTCCTTTTTGAATTGACTCTTAGACTCTTAATTCCTTTCATGGATATAGTTTGTCGTCTACAAACTATTTACCCATACAAAAAGGAGGAAAACCTGATTGAGTACCTTTTGAGCTCTACCTATACTTTATCCATGCCTCTCCTTAGGACCTAGAAGGAACTAGTCAAACACTCCAAGAATACTACATGCCATGTAGACTAGTTACACCATATGAATATTGAAGATCCCAGCGCAGTGCCCGCTGCAGACAAGAGAAAGATTCATACTGACATTCCCAGACACACTGAATCAATTTTTTTTAAAAGTAGAAGGTACAAACTAACTAAACATATAAATGGAAGTCAAGAAACAGAATGCAGGAATTCAGAAAAGAGTGATAATACGGAAATCATGCAGCTAGCTAGGGAGGTTGTCAAAGGCACAGGAGTAGAAATTCCTGAACAAAACTTTAATTAAGAGCCAAAGAATGTGTATTTATTTCACTCATGATGACAAGCTCAAGGCATCTACACAAAAATAAGATGAGTGCCGAAAGATGAACTGACACAGGCTGTGCATTTCATCTGAGGAGTTTGGATGCTGTTCTTATAGGAAGAGAGAATAATTCAGAGCACAAAGTTATTACAGACAGAACAATCACTGCTGTAATGAAATGATGTACAACCGGTCAGAGGCATACAAAAGCTGTTTCTTTCAGGAGGATAATTAAAGGCTTTTTCTGTTTTAGAGCTGATAATAGAATTGTCTATATTGAGAAACAGCTGAGAATCCCCAAGCACATTATTGCTGTTTGTTTTATCAGTTCCTTCCCTCTGAAAGAGGGGAATGCTACAAATAGATACAAGTAGTTCCCACTGCACAAGTTTATTTTCAACATGACTTAACGCTCAACATTGTCTTCCTCACTGTATATAGCTGGTGACAATCTTTCTGTATTTAAAAACTGTATTAGTTAAGTTCACTAGGGGACTGAAGTGGTTGAATTGAAGGCATAGGAAATTCCAGGAATTCAAGATACAAGTAAGCACTATTATACACTAAATGTTTGTTTATAAACTGCTGGATGGCCTCAGCATTCCATCTGGCCCTCCAAACCAGGGCCTGCTATGGGACATTTGGACACAGAGACTAGAAAAATTAATGTTTGGATGGGAATAGGAAAGAGTTCTACTTGTCAACAAGAATTTTGGCTTTCATTTTGCAGATAAAAATTTAACTGTATCTGGAAATGTTCTAAGGATTTAAACGTACTTAAGAAGTTATAAGCAATTATGATTATTAAATAACACTCTAAACTAAAACTACCAGGTAGTACATGGACTTAATGAAGACCTAGTTCTTACAGGAAAATTGAATTGGTTTATGGAAATGGGATGCTAAAAGACAACTTTAGCACTATCATTTCTATTGTAAGAATAATTCCTTTTGCTTTAAATTCTGATTATTCTTAAACACTAAATTAAACTAATTTCTCATCGACGTAGGCTTTAGTGTTACAAACTCTTAAGAAATTTCCAAATTTACACTAGTTCTGGTTTTATGTAGTATTTCTACAAAGCATGACTTCTTTTACAATTTCCACTCAGCTCTGTCTCCCACCAACATCTATTTACAAACATTCACTGAAGATTTTTATATTAAAACTACAGACACACAGGGTAAAAAGGCAATCTAAAAAGGAATATTCAACCAGTATCTTTCTTCTGACATACTTGAATACTGAACTACAAAAATGGTATCTTGTCATCTTGAAGAATATTCTAGTCCTTCATTGATGAGACTGGGGATGGATTGAGGTGAAAGACTTCCAACATTCTGTTCACCAGTTCTCTGAAATCTTATAGTATATGTCAGATGTTTAATGCTACTTCTCATATCATATTTTCCATCTCATTCACATACTATGGAGGAACATAAGAAAGGCTTCAGATAGATACACAGAAAAAATTTAAAAGACAATATCGCAGAGCTACTCATCTCAATGCAGTTTTTCTATCTACCTATCTTATGAACTGAGAACTTGTCTAGATTTCATCTCTAACCACTAAATTTAAACCCAGAGAGGGACAGTCACAGCCTTAACCTGTGCTGAATACTGTACACAAGAGTCTATGCATTAAAGGCCTTTTGTAGACAGGATGTAAATCCAGGCCTAAATTTAGAGTTTTATTTCTGATTTTATTACTTTTTTTCCTTCATGATAAAATAAAGCCCATTTAGGTGAAAGAGTCATAACAGCATCCCCCTTCAGGGAAATGTACTCCTGTACATTCCTGTAATTAGAAGCAGGAAAATCTGGTGCTTAAGGGTAATTGTCAAGATAAAGAAGTTCATGTGTAGGGAATCCCTCTTTCTTTGCTACTAACTGAACAGAGTTTCTCATTCTGCTGAGAGAGAATAAAGTTATTTTGGAATTTTATATTAATGTAATAAGAAATACATGGAAAACAAGCATCAGAAATGTTTTATTTCCTGATCAGGAACAAGTTTTGAGATTAAGGGAAGAACACACGTTAAATTGACCTAGAAAAATGTCATCTCAAAAGTATTCAGTAAGTGCATAGGTATTGAGACACAAATAATGAAATCAGTAAAAATTATAGACTTAAATCTCATATGCTCTACTACCTTAACAACAAAAACCCCAACCCTTCTCTTTTTTTAACAAATGAAAGCTGGGGCTCTGGAGTCATTCCATGCTGAGCAAAAGGAAGCTGAAATTTTTTTAAATTAATAGAATTTTTTAAAAATTATGAAGATAGAATCAAAATCTAGGCAATATACACTTATTAACTACTTAAGCAGCTATTTGAAAAGCATGTTTAAATCTCTGGAGGAACTACTGGAAAAAAATGCAAAGTATTACTATTTGAAGATGTTAAAACAGATGTTCCCCAACAATTTGTCACAAAAATTCAAAATATTTTATAAAGTTCATTTATTTTTTCAACTGTCTTTGAAGTACAGAACAACATTTTTTAAGAGCTGTGATTTACAGGCATACTGTTTTATTTGGATTGTTTTGTAAATCATGTGGGGCTTTTTTCTGTTCTTGTAATGTGACAGCTTAACTCCTCTCTTATGTCAGAACAAAATGAAAAAAAATCCATAAACAAAGGAAGCTCTCTTTGGACTTGTAAATCACAAAGAATACATTGGCATGATGCACATCAGAAAAAAACTGTAAGTGATTTCATACTTGCTTTCTGTTCCAAAGCCTGGTGACTGGAATTATATTACTTCATTGGAAGTAAGGATCTTACACCAAGTTTACACAAAACTTATATTAAACATTGCAATGTGATTATGCTGGACATATCTAACTGAACACATTATGTGTACAATACATTGTGAATTCATCACCAACTGGTCCTGTGTTGGCCATGGGTACTTCCTGGGCAATTAACCAACTTTCAGTGGTTTATTAAGTTTGGGGGGCCAGTCCTCCTGGCATGTCTGAGTCCAGAGGCAGTAGGAGTAGTTTTCTGAACCAGCCACTGGTATCTTGCTGCACCATCCACTCTGGACATGTTTATAGTTCCTGAAACAAATTCCTTCCTCTTCATCATTTCCTCTGTTGGTGAACACAAACATGGAATAGCCATTAGCACTAGAACTAGATGAGTTTTTACTTCATAGATTGCCTGGTGCCAACAAGAAAAGTTATTTGTCTCATACAGGAACTAAAGGGAAAGTGCTTCCAAGAAGTCATTTATTGTTAATTTTTAAATAAATGCTTTGGTTTTCCTCTTTTTTTTTAACCATCCAAAATGGCTTTAACTGTTGAAAAACCCCATGATGTTTTTTTATCCAAAATACTGAGTCTTCAAATTAAACTTTTGTATCAATTTACAGTCGAACTTAGTTGGTCTCAAAATTGTCATATATGGTCCACAAACATGACATAAACATGACATTTATTCACAGAGCTCTGGCTAACAAGGAGTTTAACAGATGCAATGAATTATATATATCAATTACACTAATTACCAGTATTACTAAAACCTGTGGTATATCTAGTGACTTCTCCATTCCCATTTCCCTTAATTTGTAAAAGAGCAAATATTTATTTTCATCAGTAACATAACATAGCTTAGTCATTTCTTGACAGAATTACTTGAGAGTTTTCTTATCCTTTTTTGAGTCCTCTTTACAATACTTACCCTAAAGTGTCTGAAGAGCATACTGACTCTTCCATTGAACAGGTCCCTGTAAGAGTGGGGCAGCAAGGTAGGCTGAAAAATTGCCAAAGTGTTTTGCATTTGCATTCTCTTTGTCACCAAAAGTCCTGGGTCCTGAAAAGTGATGGTATATCAAAATCCTGGTCTGCTGTTCTGCAAACAGAAGAAAGAGAACAATGCTTTTAATGACCTACTGGTAAGTCAGTTGAGGTCACCATATTAATTAACAAAATAGTTAACACTTGTGAGTAGCTAATTCAATGACCAGGAATACAGAAAAGCCTGAAAATCTATATTTGCAGAAATCTTCACACAGTTGTTAAAGCCTAATTTATTTAGGGAGGCACCTACAAAACTGTTAATTATTCAAAAGTTGGAAAGTTGCGAGAGGGAAAAAGTCTCCAACTGCATTTCATGCTCATGCACTGTTATGAATTCAGAATACACTAACCTGGAAAACGTCTAAAAACCCAAAGGAGTGGCTACATTCATGTGTGTCTGCCTCTCTGTTAAATTTCACTGACATTATGGAGGAACATAAGAAGATCCAGAATGTGCTAAGATGCTATACTGTTCAGCATTCAGTGTAAGTTTTAAGGGTGTGCTGATACAGGCATAAAAAGGGTTGATTTTACTCCTTCAAGTACCTACTATAAAGTACCTACACTGGGGATCCCAAGCCAACTGCTGACAGATTATACCCTGGAAACTGAGATGCTGAAACAATGAAACTGTTTCGGTGATTTTATGAGTAATCATAAAACTGTTTCTGTGTTTTGCTTCTTTAATTCTACGTTTATTTTTACTATCATTACATAAAGGATATTTAAAGAATATACATGGATGAAAAGCACCACTAATAGAGATCTTTCCCTGTGTCAATGTAAAATGTATTCTAAATTGTGTTCTCTTTCTTTTGGGGACTAGTTACCTTCTAAAATACACTTTTCTAAAAATTCTGTAAGTGTTTTAAATGAATATTTGCATGCTTCAGTTTATTCTGTACATCTGGGATCTCTTTAATCAGTCATTTTTTTATGAGACCATGTGGAGAAATGATAGTCTTGTTCACACAGCATTGCATTAAAAAGAATGCATATGTTTGCTTCATGAAAGGAATTAAAAGAGCCTAGGGATGCTGGAGTTGACTGCATGGTCTGGTTACTTGAGGTTTAACAATTCTTGCTATTCACAGCTGTCAGTGTTGCATGTAAGTGTTACACTCCCCATTGTTTCCCAATTCTTTGTACTTTTTGTAAGATTAATACTGGTTAAATGATTTTGTAAGACGTGCAGCTGGTAATCAACTACCTACTATTAAAGAAGTTTTAAAAGGTACTGGATATTCTAATCCCTTTAATTCCTCATTTGCATAACAATTTGGTTTTATAGTTTCCCTAGGAAGTTTTAAACTGTAATGTAAGAAAAGGAGAAGGTTTCATTTCCTCATTAAAAATTTCCATTCAATAGTAAATTTCAGTAGTAAAAATTTCACTTCAGTAGTAAATCTGAGCCTGGAACAAGTATTAGCTGCTGCTTTAGGGAGTGAGGAAAATGCCCAAACAACTCCAGCAACTGTAGTTTTAAAATGTGGT
The DNA here is from genome assembly GCA_013399875.1 of Gymnorhina tibicen. Taxonomy (NCBI): domain Eukaryota; kingdom Metazoa; phylum Chordata; class Aves; order Passeriformes; family Artamidae; genus Gymnorhina; species Gymnorhina tibicen. The sequence continues at coordinate 1,181,543 of VXAZ01008843.1, forward strand.
TCAAATTGGAAGAATTTTTGCTGTTTGCTAACCCTGAGCATCAGCATCACCACTCTATTTCCAAAGACCCAACAGGAAAGGGGAAGACTGAGGCACCTGCATGAGAAGGAGAGACCAGAGCATAACAGAAACTTCAGCATTTTTTCTCTCAGTATCAATTTGAGGACAAAAGGGAAACAACAGAAATTTCAGCCAGCTTTCACCAGCAGACCTCCTCCTCCAAATTGTTAGATCTCATCCTGGGATGGATGAAAGGACAGATGGATGGATGGATGGATGGATGGATGAATAGATAGATTCTTTCCAACAGAAATCTATAATAGAAATATCAAAAATCTAGCTAAGCTCTAACTCTATAGCAAGTTCAGAAGTGACAACAGCTTTATTTAATTTCCTCTGTTGTCTGGTATGAAATTCTGACAATGAGTTTGAATTGGATAACAAGTTTTGCAACTATGGACTCCTTTCTAATGTTCCATATTATGCTTGAGAAGAACAATGGTTTTTTTTCTAAAAAGATAAATTTTTACTCATGTAATGGGGAAGATCATTGAATTTTCACATCAGATTCATGTTTTGAATGCTATAACTGCCAATGTTTGCAGAGTCTGAACCATGTGACTTTTCCCATTTGGGTATTAAGTCATTCACAGAACTCAGCAAAGAAACCCTTTGTAGCAAAAAATTAGCATATTTTTATATTTTCTCCTAAAACTAACAAGAAGAAGTAGGAGGAAAATTTGCATAACTGTTCCTTTAATCACTCTGCAGAAAGTCAAATGCTTTCCATTTAATATGTGATATTTCCAGTTTTTTCCACTGTTAAACAAATTACCTAAGAAAAAAAGATTTCCTATGAGCAACATCTCATTAAAATGAGATGTCCCTGAAAAGTTAAAGTGGCTTTTACAAATGAGCAAAAAACTATAAAAAAGAAAGAATAAGCAAATTACGAGAGCTGAAGACAATCCCAAATCAAAAGAGCCAGACCCCAGCAGACCAGCAAGAGATTTGAGTTCTGAAAGTCATCACACCGACAAGGACTCACAAATATCCTTACGCGGAGCAGTCAGAGTACACTGTTGGAAATGGATCTTATATCACTTGTGCAAGAGCTATATTAAATCAACAGCTTTTGCACTGAGGCTGGAACATTAGAAGTGTCCTTTTATTCTTTTTTTCATTTGGTGTCCACTCTAACATCACCAATTCTCCAGTTATATTATAGGTACAGTATTTTTTATGTAAGAATTAGTTTTTCTAACAAGTATTTTCTGACGTAGATTCACAGAACACTCGGAGTTGGAAGGGACCTGCAAGAATCATCAAATCCAACTCTTAAATGAATGGTTCATGCAGGGAACAAACCCATAGCCTTGGTGTTATTAGCACCATGGTCTAAACAACTGAGCTAATCTCAGGATGTAAGTAGAGCAACAATTAATACCATGAAGGGCTATTGAAGAGCATATTTTGTTTTCTTTTCATTTACTCCTATAAACACAAAAATTAGAGTCAGCTGCCAGTTTAGTTGAAATTAAAAGGATGCATAACTTTTATGTTACAAATGAAACCAGATTATTTTTTAAAGAAAGAAAGAAGCAGCAAGTTATTCCTTGAAGTGTTTGTCTAAGATTTATTGCAAATGCACAAACCAAAATAATTTAATGCAACCACAGCTAAGATGCAGTATACATTGTTTCATTTCTCATACAGCTAGTTCTGGCAGATACTATTTATCCACCCCAAACCTACACATGTCTTTAATTATCTCTTTGTGTCTAAAGCTGATATCATTGCCAGTAATGAAACTCAAACTAAAACATTTTAAATATATTTCATTAGTATTATTAGGCAAACCACAATTTTCCTTACCTTGTATTTAAAATACAATTCTACTATCTTACAAATTATTTTGAGATTTTCTTTCTTATCTTGTTTTTTCTCTTAAAAAAAGCCCAGCTTGGTAATGTTTTGTGATACCATATGCACTTTTAACATGAAAACAATAAAACACAAAGCCGGTTGAAGTCAATGAAGTCAAATTAAAACAAGTGCAGATAGATTCAGCTGCCTTTGGCTGGGATGCTGCTGGGATGCATGCAGCTGCCTCGTGGAGAGAATATTTGCCAGTATAATCTGGTAATAGCAGAAGACACACCAGCAATAGCTGTATTCTAGCAATGAGGTAATTTTTTCAAAGCACTTATCTTCAAGCTGTCAGCGAGGCTACGCCTGCAGCAGTGCCTTCCTTCCCTGGCTTTGTGAAGGCTCTCTAGCCATCTGTGCTCTAGAGTTCTCTCACGTTCCTGTTGCTATGACCTTAAATAATCCTACTCTCAGCACACGACTTGTCTTTCACCTGGCGCCCTCCAGCAGCGTGTTCTTTTGTCCCTAGCAGGGGTTGGTCCAAGCGGCAGTAGGACAGCACGCCTGCCGTGGGAGCGCTCTGCCAGAGGAATGCAGCAGGGCTGCTCCTTGCAGCAGGAAAAGGCTTCCCTGGCCCGCGGTACCTGCTCCTGAGACATTGGTCTGCAGTGCTCCCTGGAGGTACTTTCTGGGATGTTTCAGAGAACCGTCCGTGCAAGGGAGGGTGGAACACAATCCCCAATGGTCTACAAACCTGTCAATGATTTTATGACCAGTTTGCAAGAGAGAGTTGGCCCACTTCCCAAACTGTTAGGATCATACCATAATCCTGGTGAGTAACAGGAGCTTCGGATTTTTGATTCCTTTCTCCGATGACCTGGGACAAAAGTTTAGCTTTTAGTACACAGAGTTTGCAGGACACTTACTTTCTCTCCATCTCCACCAGTTACAGTCAGATTGTATTTCCTACAGTAATCCCATTAAGTTTCTCCCCTGTATTCCCAACAGTGCCACAGGAAAAGAAGACCCTGTCTGATTCCTGCAATGCATGTCTTCCTGCAGGCTCACTGCTCTGAGACTCTCACTTGTCAGTAACTAATGGAAAACTATTACTTCAGAGCCAAATTTATCCCTCATCTGCCCAACCACACTTCCAGCTGAGCTAGGAAGCATTTCTCTTACCAATCTATAGGAAATAATAAAAAGAGTGAAGAAATGGTCATAGCTGTACTTTCTAACAGAGAGATGGGTTAAGGGCTCTTTTCTGACTTAGTCCGGTTCCTTGAGATGATGCTAGCCAGTGTATCCACAGATTTTTGCTTGACATGAGATGCAGAGCAAAATACACAGAAAACAGACTTTCCATCTTTCAGAATGCTTCCTCCTGTGCTGAAAAGAGGGATAATACGTCCTTTGATTTTACATCTTGGTGCTATCCATTGGCCAATTGTTTCTCTCTGGAACCATTACAATCCATGAACTGTATAGTTGTAAGGATTTCCAAATTTGAACAATATCCTCTCACTAGGTCGTATCTAAGCTTGTCTCTGAAGTAGGTGGTGTATTTTGAATATTTGATTTATCCTGGCTTAAGTCATAACATTAAGTTTGTCCTCCTTCTCTTGATGCCTGCCAAGGCTTTTCTCTTGCTTAGAACCAGGTTTTTTATTTCTTCTCTCATTGTTACTGGCCTGCTGCTTCCCATCTCTTTCGCTCTTTCACACCTCGGTAGCAAATTTCCATAGCTCTGGAAAACCTCTTAATTTATCTGTGACTCTCTTAACGATTTCCTTGGCCAGCTGCTCTGAGACTCCTGATCTCCCTAGGTTCTGGCTTTTGATTATTTCCTGTGAGTGATCGTGACGCGGACCCAGACTGCCAGGGAATCTGAATTGTTTATTCAAAGAAATGAACAGGTTTTATACACTTCTTCAAGACATAGAATTTCTTTATACGGTATTTTTCATTAAGCAACCTATCACACATTGCCATGTCAGTAACACACCTTCCTAATGTCCTTCCACGGGGGTGATCAGGAGCCCTTCAGGTGTCTGGCAGCTTCTGGCAGGCTCCTCTCCACAGGGCTCTGCCGTGTGGCATCTCATCCCCCCAAGGTCAGGCGCAGACAAGCTTCTCTGAGCTGCCACGCTGTTCTGCAGGCACATCCCACAGCCTGTAACCCAGTTCTATCTTATCTCTCCCCACAATTTCCAGCATGGGATGGGAGGAATGATGTCCTCTTCTCAGTTTTGCCTAACATTTTCAAAAGGGAAAATACAAAAGAAGCATCCTCAAACAAACAAAGCTTTTTTCATTGTCTGAAGCTAGACTTTTTTGTCCCCTGTTGACTTTCATAAGTCCTTGACATTGAAAAAGAGAGAGGAAAGAAAGGGATTTAAGTTTCCTCTCTCTTTTCTATTTCCTCAAGTAAATTTCTACAGGAAAATTTCATTTTTCCTGTTACCTACTGGTGTATCCTTTTGGCACAATTATTGTTAACTACTTAGAGCAGCCAATGTCCCTGCTCTGGTCTAAGGTCAGAAGACAAGATTTTCTGACATATATGATATGTATCATCTGTGCACTCACCCCATGTTACCAAAATGAACAAAGTTGTGGCAAAAGTTAAGAGGACAGAAAGTGAGGAAAAAGCATCAGATTCAGCTTTCTGTAGACAGTTCTGAATGTCAGGCTGCCAAAAATACACTCAGTACTTCAAGGAGAAAGGCAATCTTTTGTGATTTACGTCTGTGTTTAGGTTTTGACTTTCAAAATGGAATTGAAATTTAAGTAAAAGGGATGTAAAATTATATAAAAGGCTTTTCCTTCATCCATCCTTTACCATGGACATAATTTTTTTTCTTAATTGAAGAAGTATAGGAGTCTCATTAGCTAGTACTAAAGTAGTTGGATTGTAGATGAATCAAAGGTCTTAAAATAGAAAAATCTGACCAAAAAAAGAAAAGGAAATATTATTATTTTGATACCATATACGTATGACACCCTATACGTATGAGACATTTGATACCATGCAGCAACCAGCATGAGATACATCTACTCTCTGTCCCAAGTGGTTTTGTTTCCATAGGAGAAAGATCAAGGTAGAGAGCATGATTACACAATGTAATACAGTATGATCACAACCCTCGACTCCAGGAGAGCAGATTTTGGCCTCTTCAGGGATCTGCTTGGAGAAATATCATGTGATGCTGTCCTAGAGAGAAGAGCAGTACAGGAGAGATGGTTGATTTTTGAGGACCACCTCTTCCAAGCTCAAAGATGGATCATCCTCGTGTGCAGAAAATCAAGCAAAGGCAGTTTGCAGGAGTCCTGCACTGATGAACAAGAACATCCTGACAAAACTCAGGCATAAACAGAAACCATAGCGGAAGTGGAAACAAGAGCAGATAAAACAGAAAAAATATAAAAATGGTCTGAGCATGCAGAGATGCACAACACAAACACTTCTAGAGTTGAATCTGGTGACCTTCGTGAAGAGCAGAGAGAAACACTTCTGCAAATTTATCAGTAGTTGTGCAGGCCAGTGGGTCTGCTGACAAAAGAACTCTCACCGTCCACTTGGAGGGGAGAGCCCTAAGAGATCCTCAGGTTATGGTGACTGAAAAGGCCTCTCCCAGCATGCCTTGTTCCATTATGTTAATGTACCCCAGTTCTGCTTCCCCAGTTGGCCAGTTGCCCTCCCTCCCCACTTCCACCTTACCTGTCATTGCCCCAGAAACTTCTCCCCTCCCCGCTCTCCCATGGGCCCTTGTTCCTTTGCCGCTCCCTCAGAGTTTCCCCACTGGCTCCCGTGCCCCAGCCCCGCCTGTGCACCGCCCCCGTGCCCTCCGACCTTTGGGCCCTGATGCTTTCTGTGCCCCTGCACATAACCCTGGACCCTCCAATGTTCTGCATCTTTTTGTCACTGGTACTGTTCACGCACGGGGCTGGAATAAACCTCTGCTGTGGAAACTCTACACAAGGACCCTTTCTGCCTCTTTGCCATCAATTTGTCGAAGAAGCTATCCTGTGTGTGTGTGTGTGTGTGTGTGTGTGTGTGTGCGTGTGTGTGTGAGTGCAGTGGCTGCCGAGTGACTTTCTGCTGGAGGAATCAGTTCAGAAGGTCATGGCACCCCACCAGAACACCCCCCAAAATTGACAGGTAACAAAATGAAGATATGATTAGGAGAAATGTTACACCCACTTCTGAATGGAATAGGGGTCCTGGTGACAAAGGGCATGGGATCAAGGTGCCTGATGCCTTATTTGTCTTGGACTACACTCGTAAGCCCAGCCTTCAGGAATCCAGGCCCCTGAGGCATGTGGGAAAGTCTGGAGCAAGGAAAACTTAACCCATGGAGGGGGACCAGGTTAGGCAACATTTGATCAAATGTCATATGCAAGTCCATGGGACATGATGGGATGCACCAATAGATAAAATTGTGTGACGTTCCTGAGGACCAGAAGAAAGTACATGTCACCCCTGGAAGAGGTTACTGGCTCATGTTCAACAAGTTTACCACCCTAACTAAAGTCAAGACAAACAACATCCGCTGCTGTCCTCTTGCCCATAGAACCACTCCTTGTGGAAAGGTGTCAGGTTGGTCAAGCATGATTTTCACTTCATAAACCTCTGTTAACTTCTTCCCTTTATGTCCTTAATATGTTTGGCAGCAGTTTTAGGGATTACTTGCTCCATCATCTTCTCAGTAATTGAGGTAAATTTGAATAAGTTATAAGTCCCCAGATACACCTTCTCACTGTCCTTTAAGAGAGAAGTGACTTTTTTTTTCTTCCTGTGTAGACCAGGAGTTCAACTTGATATCCTTTTGGGTCCCTTCCAGCTCAGGATATTCTATGATCCTATGACTAAGGGACTGAAGCATCTGTTGTACAAGGAGAGGCTGAGAGATCTTGTGCTGTTTAGCCTGTAGAAGAGAAGGCTCAGAAGGATCTGGTAAATATAAGTAAATATCCAATGAGAGGGAATAAAGATGACATAGCCAGAATCTTGAGTGGTGTGCAGTGAAAGGACAAGAGCCAGCGGGAACAAACAGAAATAAAGAAATTACATTTAGACTTTGAAAAAGGGTAGGGGTTTTTTTATTGTAAAGGTGCTTGAATACTTTTAAGAACCTGTTCCAATAGAAACATTGTAGATTCTTGATGTTTGGAAATAATCAAAACCTGGCTGGACACATTCTTGAGCAGTCTTGGTCTAGCTGACCATGCTTTGAGCAGGTGGTTGTATTAGAGGATCTCCAGAGATCCCTTCCAGCCTCAACTATTCCTTGATTTTGTGATTCTGTGTTTATAAGTCTACATCCCTGCTTTTGTAAATGAAAGTTTTAAATCTTTCCGTCCATTTTAGTCTTGGAAATGTGAAAGATTTCTAATACTCTCACAAAATCAAAAATGCATGGCCAGCTAAGAGTAACAAGTGAGAAAAAAGGTAGAACTATAAATTAAATGTTGTCACCAGCACTTCTACGTTGGATATTATGCTTCTCTTCTTTGAATACATATCTTGTAAATGTGAGATCCTGGATACCCTGGAAGCAGGATAAGAAATTTCTTTAGGAACATGTGGTGGCAATGTGTGTTAAGGCCTCATAGCTGAACTGAAAGCAGTTAAAGAAAGGAGACTATGCTATATTTAATTAATACTTGATTTTTGCAAATATACTGGTTTTAGCTGTAGGGCTTTCTTTCTCACAGTGTAGAGGCAGGAAAAAATATTAGGTGGAAAAAACCATCCAATTTAGAACTGATTCAGGATCTCCTTAAATCTAATCTTAACTGAAATCAAAAAATAGCATATTAAGTATCATATTCCTTAACAGTAAACCATCTTATCTTGCAAAGAATATTCAGCTCAGTTCAGTCAGAACAGAATAGAATAGAATAGACTATTTCAGCTAAAAGAAACCTACAACAGTCTTCAAGTCTAACTGTCTACATTTTTTGGAAAATAATTAAATCTATGTACTGTTCGGAAAACTTTTTCAATTAAAAGAATACATATTCTCCACAAAACAGGTATTATAATGTAGGAGGATATATGCTCCCATTCAGACATAGAAAAAATGCTTCAACAGAGAAATACTGCACAATGAAGATTTCCTAGATTTTTCTGCAGGGATATTTAAAAAAAAAAAAAAAAATCACACAGAGTATTAAAATATCCTCCTGTGAAATACAAAGTCCTTTGAGGACTACATTCTTCATTTATAAAGCACCACGTGTAGATGCAACTCTAAGGGACCTTGGAGTGTAGATGAGGCACTTAAGGACATTGTTTTGTGGTGGGCTTGGTAGTGTTAGGTATACGGTTGGATTCAAAGATCTTAAAGGTATTTTCCAGCTCAAATAGTTTCATGATTTATGCGTTCTCATAGCTGGGTACTGTATATCTTATAGCTATTTATCATCAACTTTGTAGAAGTATTTGCACACANCTATTTATACTTTGTAGAAGTATTTATATATTTTATGAATATATATTATACTTTGTAGAAGTATTTGCACACACATTTTTACATTTTTTGGCTAAGAAAGGAAATAGAATTTAGAAACAAGGCTCAACATCTAACATATTAAGTTTTGATTAACTTAGGTGAGGTGCAGTGATATACTTGTAAATGTGGATTGTGAGGAACCTGCAGCAGTCGTTTGTCACTTTGATGTTTCTATTGTGCTGCTAAATTTACAAAGTGGGAGTTTGGAAATCAGGGAGCCAGAGTTTCTGGAAGATAATTATTTTTGTTCTGATGTGTAGTATTTCATATTTCATAAAAAATTATGTACCTGCGTATGTTGCCTTAAACGGCTGTATAGGCCCTTTTTCCCCACCCTGCAGAAGCACAAAATTGCAGCACTGTTTTCTTCTGTGCCTGTTAAGATGGAGAGACGTGAAAAGTTTAAAAGCCGCAACCTTTTTGCATCACCCACATAAAGCAAACGCAAGGATGCTAAAGGGTGGAAAGGCCTCCATAAATCTGTGCTGCTCTTGGGAGATGCGCACAGCGGGATAGCCCAGCGTACTGCGGGAATGCTCCCGCGGGGGGCGGAAGGACCGGGAGCAGTGGCAGGAGCAACTGCAAGACCAGGAGCAGGAGCAGGAACAACTGCAGAACCAGCAGCAGCAGGAGCAGCAACAGCAGCAG
>VXAZ01008843.1:1190614-1200644 GCA_013399875.1 Gymnorhina tibicen
CAGCAGCAGGAGCACCAGCAGCAGCAGCAGCAGCAGGAGTACCAGCAGCAGCAGCAGCAGCAGGAGTACCAGCAGCAGCAGCAGCAGCAGCAGGACCAGCAGCAGCACCAGCAGCAGCAGCAGCAGCAGGAGTACCAGCAGCACCAGCAGCAGCAGCAGCAGGCACAGGGCTCTCCCGCGGCCTCGGGGCGGCACTCGCGCTCCTCCGCCGGGCGCTCCCGAGATTTGCGTCTCTGTTCTTCCCACCCTGCAGGGCCGTTTCCCATCAGAAACTAAGCCACTTTTCAAATCTGCATGTTTCTTAGAACTATCCCCGGAAAACTAAAGGAAAACAAAAGAGCTGCTGAGATGGAAGATGCCAAGAGGACAGCTTCCCATAGTAACTCAGAATTTCTAATTCTGCATAAGAATATTAAAATAAACATCATGCACACACACATATTACTGTTATGATTTTGTTCAGAGATAAATCTGAAGAGTCATTCTCCTTTTTATTAAAAATGCTCTTACTCTAATCCGTAGGGGTGGAGATGAGGGGGGAAATTAGCACATTATTATGCATTTTAGTTTCTTGGAAAAAATGCCTTAGAAAAGGTTTCCTGGAATTTTTTTTACATCTTATATTTCTATATGTATGTATGTATATATTCTAGTCATACAAAAGCCCCAAATCTGGTAAGATTTCTTTGAGAATTTGTCTGTATTTAACAGATCTGACTGTCCCTACTGTGTCAGAGTGGTTTTGTAAATGACACTGTTTTTTTACTAAGAGCTATGACAGCAAAATCACTCATCTCTATTTAAGCTGCAGAAAGTTTTTCTTCAGTCAAATAATACCTGATTTGCCAGGTAATCCTTAATATGAGGGAAGTAGAAATTGTGCTATATTTTATGCATAAACTGAATCTGAATTCACAAAAATTCTGAAGTCCAAACTACCTCTGGTATATGTAACTGCTGTCTTTACTATATTTTTATAAGGTGATGAACAAGGAAAGAAGTGTTATTTCCTCATTATTACTTGCACAGGAAGGGCTTTTTCTGATCTGAATTTAGGCAGAATGAAGTACTTCAAATTCTTTATTAATAGATAGATTTTCATTTAAAATATCAAACAATCTTGAAGCCTCCAGAGGATACCTTTTACCCACAAATTTTCATTTGATTACTCTCAGAGGAAGCAGTGGTCAATTTTTATCTACTGCCTTATTTTCAAAAAGTGTTTATTTTGATCTTGTTCTGTTCAGAAGATCTTTTGAAGATTTGTGTGATGTGGGTTCTTAGTGGAAATTAATCTGTTAAATTTCTAATGCAAAACTGTTAGCAAGAAGTCATACCTGAACATAGTAGCTGTCAGATAATAATGTTCTATTTTACCCCGCTGAACAGTGACAGGATGTTTAGAGATTATGGATGGGATGAAGATGAAGACTCCTTGTGACTAAGCCTGAAAGACTAGCAGTAATCTTCCTCCAGAGGGCTGAGAGTCCTGATGTCTTCCTGTGGAAAATAACAGCAAATCAGTGTAGTGGAGCTGGAGGGCAGCTGATCCAGAAAAGTGTATGATGTTTTATTTAGAAAAGTAGGTCTGGTAACTGAAAATTAACTGGACAGGACTACATATAATAGTGTGGCATCTCAAGAGCAACTCAGAGCTGGCATTAGACCGCAAAGGCTTCAACCACAAACCAGAAGCTTTAGGCAACCTTGATGATATTCTGGGATAAAAAAGGTTGGTAAGCTATGTCCCTCAGCAAGCACCCACAAGTGCATGAATCACAGTGTGCAGAACAGAGTTAATCACTGTATCTTCATTAATGTGTAGATGATAACATTATTAAAATGTAATACATTTCTAATTAAGAGCTTTGTATGATAGATGAATGCAGCAGTATTTTTCATAAGACTTGAGGCTAAGGAAGAAGAAATCCCAGGCAATCAAAAAAAAACAAGAAGATTTTTATTCCTACATGAGCAAAAATGGCTGTGTGTAAGGAACATATTGTATGGGAATCTGCTTCTTCAAATTAAAAAATAAAAGTAAAATACTGATCTTTTCAAACAACTCTTTCAGAAATAGAATTCCATTGCATTAATAAAAAACTGGCATATTACTTGTGAAGCAGAAGAGTGACAATTAAACAAATGCTAAAAATTAAAATCAGGAGAACAGAGGCACTGGCAGACAAAGGGGTATTCAGGAAATCCTAGGAGGTGATGTGCTTGAAATAGTCCCTATCTCCATCTCTTGAAGGCAGTAAGAGAGAATGTTGTGGAAAAGACTGTTATTAAAAAGGAATCATTTCCACACTTCTTGAAGGCAGTATTTGACATTTGTAACAGAAAGGGCTCCAGAACAGCTCTTTGCTGCTGCTCTGTCTGCATCATGCCCCTCTACAGTAACGTGCTCTGCACAAGTCCCTAAACAGTCTGTGGCCTTCTGCAGGGATGGAGATGAAGCCTGTATTCCCTTTTCAGTTTTCTTTGAGGACTTGCCAGGCCTTCTCTGGGTAAGAGCTCTCGTCTTCATATGGGCTGTAGTTCTGTAGTTTCTAAGGGAAATGATAATAAGCTGAAGAACATGCTGGGCATAGTTTTCATGTTAACAAGGATGAAAATGTTTCTACTCAGAGTTTTGGAATGTTGTTGCCCTCCTTCTCCTCTGGGGTGGCTTTTTTTCACAAGTGTCTTATCCAGAAAGGTCTGGACAGACTAGAAAGAAATGATGTGCTGCTATTCTCTTGGCAGCACTTGTTTCAGGCATGGAGGGCAAACAACAGTCAGTCAAGCCCTCTGAGTGCTGCATTGGCTTCCAGTTTACATAACAAAGCAAAATATCTTTTTTGATTTCTATTCAGTTTTATGATACAGAGAAATCTGCATAAAGTTTAATGCAAATTTTAGCACTCACATTGCAGAACCCTGGTCAACAAAATACTCCATACTTCCTTAAAGCTTTATACAATTTGAGCCATCTCTGGCTTGATTTAAATATTTACCTCTTGAAGGTTCAGCTTTATTTAATACTACATTTATTAATTCATCTTTGAGCTAATACATCTTTCCTATTGTTTTAGTTAAAGTCTTGGTATCTTCCACTATTATAAATATTTTTGTTGTGCAGTGTCTGAATATTTCCACTTATTTTGTCCAGAGAGGTTGAATTAAAGGACAGCAGGGGTAGGAGAATTTTATGAGCAAATAGCAAGTCAGGGAAAATGCAGGAGAGCAAGCACCATGAGCCATTACTGAGGATTTCATGCAGAAACTGAAGATTGTGAAAATGTTAAATTCTTCACATTTGACAGCTGCTTGAACATGTAGCATTAATCTTAAAGAAAGATCACAGCTTTACTAAGTATTGCAGCAGACGGCTGATATCCAGAAGAGCACAGTTTTGTGTCTCATGTGCAAAAGTGAAAAGAACAGAGCACTTTCTGGGGGGCTGAACTCCTCCTGCACAATGTTCACAGCAACAATGCCCAAACTGCAGTCTGCTCAAATGGGCCTGGTTGCTTTGGTAAGCCTTGACCTTCCCAGATCTCCAGATCTCATGGATGAGAGAGTTAGAGGTTCAGTTATGAAAAGTATACTGCCTGCAACACTTTAATACCACCCATGTCCTCTTCACACACACGGACAGATGTACTCCCATTTATTGTTGTCCCAGCAGACAGCACATGACCAGAGCTTTTAGCTTTTTCTCATGAAGGTATTTCTGCCATTGACCCTTTAACTTGTTTTTGCCTTGGGGACAAATTCCCTTCTCGTTTAAGTTCATGACAAAAAAGTGTTATGTAGATATGGCATTCTCTGACAATTCTCCAGCTGGAGCTGAACATGTGTCTCTCCCTCAAAGGCTCAGGATCTCCAGAGGGTTCTCAAAAGAAGCAGCAGAAAGCAGGAGAATGACTGCATCACTAGTTGTGCGGTGGTGTTATTTCTTAACATCAAGAACAGAAATTCCCTCTTATCGCTATTTTTTTAGCAGAATAATCTCATCTAGTCAAAGTGATCTACACGCTTGTAGATGTGAGCAAGAAGAGTGCTAGAGAACAGTGCTTGGGACACAGATGCACGAATCTTTAGGCCCCCTTTTTTTTTTTTTTTTTTTTTTTGCAAAATCTGACCCACAGATCTGAGGAAGAAAGCCAAACATGAAAATCTAGATGGGAAAACCACTTTCCCTCATACATTTCCCTCTACCGACACACCTCTCTCTGACTGCTTTCCAGCACAGACTGACAGACAGAACTCCAGCTCTGTGCAGTCTGGTCTCCTTGCAGAACACTGTGGACTCAACACTCACCCAAGTGACTGATTCTTGAGAAGAGTATTAACACTGCAATACCACACAGCTGTGACAAGTTACAGTAATTCCTATTTGTTGAGCCAGCAAACCTGCAGCATCAACTCATGTGCTCAAGCGCCGTCTTGTGGGCTGAGGGAGCCATGGTTTGTACTGGCCCTGCTAAGGCATGTGCCTCAAGGACAGCATGTTCAGCCAAGGCCCCTTAAAAACACAGGCTTATAGTTAAATGGATTTGAATTGAATCTTACCAAAGAGACAGAAGGGTATCATCGGAGATCCTGTAACACAGGGGCATCTAAAAACTCCAATTTTTGTGAAATGAAGCATCTGTTTCTTTTCTAGGTTGCCATTACTCTCTGCAAAAAATATTACAAGCTACCAGTTGACACAAATTTGAGATAGCGAAATGGAAACACTAAGTGAGTTCCTTATTAAAAGCATTTCATTATGTTCTTTTTAAATGCTGTTTTTGCATTTCTAATCAAAGATTGTTTAAAAGATTGAAACTCATTGGTTTCTGCAGCACTCTTGCCAAATGCATCATTTTAGACGATAAACTACCTGGAAATATTTGCACACAACCTCAGATAAAATTTCAAAGAAGAAAAGAACCAAAATAAATGTTAAGCTGCCAACAAAACCAACACAGTTAATTTCCTTTTCTGCCTCCTTATAAAGATAGCTTATGGTTTTTTTCAGATTGGGAAAAAAAAATTGTTGTCTTGTCTAAAGTCCTAATCTGTTCAGGACCTTTTTATTACCTCTCTAATCTGAATGTTGTCAGCAGTTCCCTCAGCTTGGCACTATTTCTCATGTCAAGCATCTGAGGGTGTGGACATTTTCTAAATTAAAACTGCAGCTGTGCTCATTTGAAGTATGACTAAAACAGTCTGCCACTATTCTCCATAGCATCACATGTTATCTCAACATGCCTTTTTTTACTGCTATAAACTTTTTGACATGTATTTCTGTTACTTTGATCCTAAGTAAGAGACCATGTACATCAGGATCAATCCTGAAAGCTCTCCCTGGCTGGCACAATTCCACAAGTTAGAAGTTCATGAATCACTTTTCATCTAATGGGTGGTAATTTTTCTTTGTAGGCTGCCTTCAGCATTTCCCACAAGAGCTCAACAAATTTTGAAAAGTAGTTTTCAGGAATATTGCAAAACAAATACATACAGAAAAAAGAATTTTGCATGCAAAGTTGGGACCTCAGCACTCTCAACTCAGCTAGTCTATTTCAACCTGCATGGCTGTGGGCAAAGCAGTACAGATTTGGGGACTTTTGCTGGAGTGCCAATGAACACAAATCTCTGCTTACCAAGTCTGGTGTTGAGAGAAAGAACACACACACACACACACATAGAAAAAATAATCCTTCACAAAAACCCCTACCCCACTCTGTTCCCAGTCTCTATTTTCCTTCCTTCTGCTGTGGATTATACTAAACCCGTCAAGATCCATCCAGTGGGATGATGAGCCACAGTCCCTCAGGCGTGTCCCTGTTCCAGCATCAGTTGCCCGCAGCTATTGTCCGTCACAGGTACCTGCACCGGTTTGAGTTGCTCACAGGATCCACAGTGCCCATACCCCCTTCAGCATGGAATATCTCGTGCTCCGAGAGTGCATCTCTGGTCCCCAGGAGTTGCAGCTGTCCCTCTAAAATATTCTCGAATGGCAGCAACTGAGGCTTCTGGGTTAAACTAAGGTTTTGATCAGGGATGGGGTTTTACCACTGCTAACAACACTTCTTTCACAGTCAGCTGGAAGAAGCTGTGAACATCACAGCATAGTTCATGGCCTCCTTGCACAGGTCACTACATCTCTCTGAGACCTAACACCTGCAACTTATGCCCACTAACATGCCAACAACAAATTCAGATTAAATTAGTATGTACTGAAAAACAAAATGGTAACTTTTGACAAGATATTGTGAAAACAGCACTAAATTGTTACCAGCTCTGGTATTTATGTCATACTCTTATGCTTCACACTGCCAAATATTTCTCATCAAAAGAATCCTTTTAACTGGTTATTTATATAAACTAGACATTTATGTTTGGGGGGTTTATTTAAAAAGTACTTTTGCCAGTTAACAGATATCAATCTTACCTCAATTCTGGTTAGTAATTTGCAATCATGTATCTTTGAATCATTAACTGAAATAAAGAACTCAGGGTAGAAACAGTTATTTCTTCTTTTCTTTCCTAACAAAAAAAACGCAGAAATGAAAAACCTGGCATTTTCTTTAAAAAGCTAAGTAACAATTATGAAGCTCTCAGCCTTCTAAGCAGCAATTTGCATAATTGGCATTGAAATGGCTTTGAATATGTAGAGCATTGAGTCCAAGCCAATGGCTTCCAATGCTGTTGAGAAGTTCATGTTTGCACACGTGCTTTCTATCTCTCCCATGATCCTGAGATCCAGGATTGGTTAAAATGTGGAAAAAATGTGGGGATTTTCAGAAAGCCAGGGGCTTATTAAGCTTATGCTAGTTTTTGAGTTGTTGTTGTCACCCACTAATGAAAAACTGCCCTTACAATTATTCTTTTTCATGAAGTCAAGAAAAAGGACTTATTCCCCAAGAAGGCAACAGGTTTACCTACACACACCCAATGGGAAGAAGTAAAGGAGAGCTCATCTACAGTGCCAGCTTTTAAAAATAAAATAGTATCTTTGTGTTCCTATTTACAAAGAAAATACTGCCCAGGTTCATCCATGTGTCTAATCTTCAACTACTTATCTAAATGTGTCACATGATTCCCTGAATGGCACATAACTTCAAACAACTCTATAGATACAGCTGGGCACAGCCTGTGAGATCTCCTCCTTTCCTCTTAAGATCCGTGTCCTGTGCAACTGCCATTTTTTAGTTCAGTGCATACACCATGTCATGTCTTAGTGCTGCTGTTGAACAGTTGTTAAAGATATAAGTAAGACACACATTTTAGATGTGCTTTGCTCTGGGGGTATAAAGTTAAATGGTATCTACCCATGGAGGGACTTCACTGACTAACAGTGCTTGTGAGCCTGTGCTTCTGATTACATCTGATAACTTCCAGGAGGTTTAAGGGTAGGATTCCCGCTACCTTAAGGTCATACTGTTCTTCAGCTTGGGATGAAAATTTTGGAATGTGTCTGGTTTTGTCTTTATCTGCATCTGACTGAGTACCGGTATGAATTTTCTCAAAAAAATGGGATACAGCCAAGTCTGTATTTTTACAGATTTGTGCCTGCTCAAAATCATGGTGATTCACTGAAGTGTCTATGTGCCTTCTCAGAGCTCACCAACGAGATGAACACTGTGGTGTCTGATAGCTTCACCTCAGCAAGATCTACAAAGTCAGCTGCAAGATCTAATAAAGCACCTGCACTTAGATGTCAGTCTCAGTTCCACTTTGAAGATTAATGCCACATAGCAGCACATTACATGGTATGCATTTGTTTCTGAGGTGCTGTAATTTATAAACTGCTAAACACAGATGCATTTCCATCTATTTCAATTTCAGTGAATACACATGGATCTAAACGAGCATAGCTGAGGACAAAGGCTGGTGACAATTGCTGAGGAGCACGTTCTGTGCCGGTAGCTCAGTGTGCAGTCAGTGCTGACTGCAGGTTGAGCTCTGTGTGGTGACAGCCCCAGGCAAGAGGCCATGAACTGCTGACCCTTTACACAACAAATGTCATGGGCACTGTGGCCTGGCCAGGGGACCGGACACTCAGTGACTCAGCCGGAGCCGATGACCCCAGACTTTTGTGGACTTGGACTGTGAGGGTATAAAAGCCCAGGATTTTGTTCAAGGTCCCTTCTTGGAGGCACTAGCTCAAGCTTTTATTTTAATTGTTGCACCACAATTAAATTATTTGAAGGATCCTGATGCCTGAGGCTCTGCTCTGGGGAACCCAGAGTCCAACCGGTGAGGAAACCTGTTCTGACTGTGTGAATGTGCAGTGTGTAGCCATGAACGGGCCGTGGCCCCAGCTCAGGTGATGTGACAGTGACTGACATGGTGGGTCCTGGATGGTTGGACAGGGAAGTTTCCTTAATAGTGATGATCTCTGGAATCTGTGGAGTAGATGGGTGGGAGCTCCAAAGTGTCTGGCCACCACAGTAAAGTCAGAGAATGTTTGTGACTCAGTCCTCAGCCATACTATCTCAACTGTAAAGACACATTTATACAAGAATTAAAAATTACTAGCTGTGCACTGCCCTTCTTTCTGGCCACATGCACATCTAGTCCTTCAGGATCTTACCGAACAAGTAGTATTTCTTCAAAAAGACATCTATGCAGCAGTGGGGGAAGACATTGGAAAATTCTTTTAACCTTAACACAATAGTGTTTGATCCCTAGCCATGATTAATGCTTAGTTTTGTGCCATATAGTGCACAGCAAATGATATAACGTTCCTACTGATTTCCTATAATTTTTTAATTAATTGTTTTGATGAATTTTCTAGTAATTGCTTTAAATAATCATAAGCAGTGCAATTAGCCATTCTGTCACATGCCACTGTAGCCAGAATTTAGCAAGGTTTGTGATAAGCTGCTCTTGTGGGAACACAGTTTGGGAAAATTAATGAAACTCTAAGTTTTACTAAAGCAGTTGTAAACAACCTTGATATACTTCAATGATCTCAGACCTAGAAGGGGGCTAACAAATCCTGGGAGAGAGATATATTGCTGAAACTGGGCACAAGAAATGCAGAATTTGTGGACCACAAAGATATTTTTTAGAAGCCTGAGACAGAGAAACTAACTAGGACAATTCAGCAATTGTACTGAAACCCTATCTGGGTGGACTAATGAGCATGACAAGTGAGAATTCAATAGCCAGTAGAAGACAGAATACTAATTAATGAAGAAAATTATGTAATTTATAGCCAATTAACATTAACTTCTTTGTTTGCTAAGATGTATAAATGAATATATACTCAAAGAATGAAGCTGACCAGGGAAATAATAAGAATTAATATACTTACCTAGAGTGCATGTGCTACCTACTTTTTCTCCCAGAATAAAATCTGAATTTTCTTCAGAGTGCCTGGCTGTATAACTCGGAAATACATGCCAAAACATCTGCAAGTCAGCTGCATATTGCAAAGCATCTGTAGCTTAAGGCTCGTGGGAATCCCTTGAATTATGGCAGACAGAGCACCAGGGANAGAGTTTATTTCTAAAGATCATGATGATCTTTAAGGTTCCTTAAAACCCAAACCATTTTGATTCCATGATATTGCACTGAAGAAATCAAAATTGGCCTGCTCTATGTTTCAAGTCCTATTCCAGATCTTAAGAAATTTATCCTAGGATTCAAGACTGGTCTTGAATAATGCCTTGGTGGTACAGTAGTCCAGGCTGAAATGCACACATTTTCTTCATTGTTAGCAAAGAGTCCATGAGCCTTAAATTATCTTTATTTGCTCAAGAAGCCTTCATCTATATTTTTATCTGTTATTTGCCATTTTAATAAGGCAAAGATAATTTTATGATAAGGTTAATTGTGACACGAATTTCTGTTGCAGAGCTGAGTTCTCCATCTCCTCTGTCTATTCAGCACAATAGTAGTAGCATTCTGCTTGAAACCACACCAATATTGTTCAATTCCAGTATGGTCAAAAATCTCTACTTTTCTAAGAGGATTGGAGGCTTCCCAGAAAATACATCTGTTTTTTTCTTCTTGCATCACACCTCAAAGAATGAAGCTGACCAGG
>VXAZ01008846.1:0-110848 GCA_013399875.1 Gymnorhina tibicen
GGGGGGAAAGTGTGAGAAACAGCTTCAGAACACCAGTGAAGGTCAGTGAACAAGAAGGTGAGCTGGTGCTGCCTGAAGAAAGCAATGCTTTCATTATTTCTCACTACCCAAATATATTTTAATTGGAAATAAATTGGACCAATTTTTCCCAGGTCAGACCTGTAAGAGTAACTGGCAAACAGTCTCCCATGTCTTAATCATAACCCGTGAACTTTCTGGCATCCTATTTTCTCCCTCCTGCTGAGGGAGGGAAGCAAGCAAGCAGCTGGCCATAGCCAGCCCCTGACACTGACCTACTGACCCCAGAGAACCACAGCACTGGACATTTTGCAAATACTTTGAAGGATGTTCATGTACTGTAACATTGTGAAAACTTACTGCATATGATCTGGAAACTGATAGCCCTAAAACTGTGAAATTAAGAAAGCAGCAATTTAATATAAAATTTTCTACTGAGGTATCTACGGTGTATGATATAACTTTTCAAAAGTCTTTCTCACATTACTGCCATATACATAACACCATTCCAAGAAAATGGTTTTTTAAAACTTCTAACTCAAACAGGTCAGAAATGACATGCTCATGGCTTGTTTCTGTAAGGAACACAAATATTGTCACAATCGCTGAAACTTTTCTCCAAAAAAGACTATGTTACACAGAATTTACATTGATCCCATTGCAACAAACAGCAATTGATACATGCAATAAACCTTTTTACTAAGAAACAGACTTTCTTGTTTCACAAGCAAATTTAACAAAAGAAATGGGAAGTACGTCTGCTCAAACTGAAAGGAAAAGAGAAGTCAAGTGCCAAAAGCAAGAGGACAATAAGAGCAAGCTGTGGAAGCCAGGATAAGTGCTGGTGGAAGGGGAAAAGAAGAAAAGAACAAATAAGAGAACTGGCAGACAAGTGCATCACTTCTGGGTGTTGTGGGTTGTAAATTTTAACTACATTGGGATAGCTCTGGGTGCACATGTGACCATGTAAGCACAAAGAAAATCGTATAATTCCAGCAAATGAAAAAGATCAAGTAAGCTGATATTTAATGGCCTCAGATGATCTGTCACACCCCAGCAGATGCACTTCAGATGTTACTCAGCAGTAGCTTTTCCACCTGCCCCTTTTCCCGAGTCTTGTGCAAAGATTAACAGGATAAACACAAGCAGCTGAAGAGCTGAGTAATGAAAGCAGAAGAGAGTAAAAACTTACAAAAGACAGATGAAGCAGAAGAAGACAAAAAAATTAATGAGAATAATGAAAGAATAAACAGTGGAATTGTAAAATGTGTGTGAAAACAAGCACCAATATGTTGGTGTCAAAGGTAAAGTAAAAGAGATTAAAGTCATGGATTACTGATGTCAAGAAGCATTTATTTAAAAATGATCCTGCTGCCCTGAACTGTAATACAAAAAGGACCCTTTTGAAAACTGCCTACCAGCAGTCTCAGAGAGGCCTTGTGTTGCGTATTGCCTGTGGGAAATTTAAACTGTCCTTGATTTAAAGCAATTGAAACTTTTCAGTGAAATACAAAAAATAAATTTAATTTCATGTGATGTTACCATTAAACACTACACCGCAAGAGGTCCTTTCATAAATGTGACTACATGGAACAAATTTCCAGGGTAGCTCAGGACTGATGTAACTAGGCTACCGTTCAATAGCAAACTTCCCATTGATTTCAACAGAACAGATTTAAAACCAGAACTGAACACTTTTGAAATTCCTTTATTTATGGATTCCACAGCTGGAATTCATGCAATGCTGTCATGTCTGTGACTCCACCTTGTCTGCACACTTTTCGGTAGATATGTTATGAGGAGAAACAAATGTAAAACTGGGATCCTTTCAGCTTCTCTGACTCAGCATTCTGTTGACTCTACTGATTGTAATAAAACTCTTTGCCTGAGACAAACAAACAATATCTGCCCCCTCATTTATTCAAAGTACTTTGTAGGAGTCTCTCTATAGATTCAATACACCCATTAAAAACAGAGTAATTTATTACACTGCAAAGAATAAAAAATAGCTTTCCTCTTGGTAACTCCTCAGACATGTCAGGCTCTACTGAGTTGCCCACAGTGTCCAAGGTAATCCCATCTGGCCTCCAGCTGTCACTTCAGAAGGGTGCAGGTCTCCTGTGTCATATCTGACAGATGACCTCTCAGGTTATCTCAGATTTGCAGGACACATAATCAAGCCCACCCTGTCAAGTATAAAGCTACTGGGCTACCTCTGGCAGATTTGACATTGTTTTTGCAAGGCTTCAGTAGTGGGTAATTGTAGCAGCACGTATATCTGTTCAAGTAAATCCTCACATTTGGAATCTCTTTTAATATTTAGCCAAAGAATTCCATACTTACCCTTGCTCTTTTTGCATCTCATCCACTTACTCTTAGCATGAATTTATAAACCACTTTCCTGCTGCCAAACTCTCCATATGATTTATTAAAATTTTAGCCCAACAAATTAATACAAAATACATGCTAATACTAATCAATACCAATTGCAAAGCAAACACACAAATTCCTCTGATAATTCCAACTTTATTTTTTCATGGGCCAGACAGGTATTGAAACAGAGTTCACTGACACACAGTGAAACACGTATGTATTTGCAAGATATTTTTACTCTCTTTCATTGCTGAAGTCAATGAAACTCTGACCAAATTACAATGGCCAATTCTACTTCTTCTCTTTCAATCACCAAAATGTAAAACTGAGGGATTTTGGTTGGTATTAAGTGTTTATTCCAACGCAAGTTTAAGTTTAGTGTTCTACACCTCTATGTCATATGCGAAGAAAATAACAAAGAAACACATGACTTGAACTGCTTGACTAATTTTGGTGAAAGTACAGTACTGCTGTTTCATTTAACAGCTAAGTTATCAATCCCAAAATTTCCACAGATGTCAGGTATAAACAATTTTTTTAATACATTTCCTTAAAAAAATTTCATCCAAGTGGAATATATATTTTCTACTGTTTTCGTATTTCTCCGCCCTACTTTACCATCACTGCTTAGATGGAATGGAAATACCCACCAGCTGCAAAGAACATAAAAACCTTGGATGGCAAATACATCTAATGGACTACTCATTGCCATTTTCAGATTAGTAACTTTAGCATATATCACACTTATTGAATTCTGAAGTATGTTTACACACACAAATTGTTTATGCACCCAAATTTTACAAACCCTGACACAAGTCAGAAATATTTGCACACAGGAATTTCTGAGATAAGTTTTGCTGTTATGACTCATAACATTTTTCCATTTCTAACTGCCATTACAATTCTGCAATTAGAAAAGCAATCAAAGAATATACTGACAAAAATCTGCAGCTGCCATCATGCTATTCATGACAGAAATATTCTGCTGTTCACTGAAATACCCATCATCATCAGATGTATTCTGAAACCACGTGTAGCCTCTGAACAAGAGGCAACTGAAAGATATATGGAGATGATGTAACAAACCAATTTACTATAAGTTAGAAGAAATAATACAGTTGCTGTAACACAAAGAGAAGCAACTAATTTAGCGTTATTAGAATTTTTGAATACATGTTTTACACCAGGGTACTCTACAGTAAATCTACAAGTGCCCTCTTGGCAGTGCATAACCATTAACAGGAACTCAGGATGAGTCTTCAATGAAACCTTTGCCTCCGGGATACGTAGATGGGATTGGGGGAGCAGTAGAGATCCACCACTGTCAGAGAGAGCAGGATGGGGCTCCTGTCAGTAACAGGTATCTCCAATCTTCCAGATGCAATTCCAGATGCATGAAATAAGGCAAATTTGATGATATGATCAAATGCCTAATGAAAGCAGAACTTTACTTCTTTATTTAAACATATTTATAAACTTCAGTTAGAGAGAACAGAGAAAGATCGACTAACCATCTGAAACATGGTGAGCCAAATGGCTGCTGCCTCCCATCAGGCACAGATCACCTGGCTTCACCTCAAGAACACAGCCTGACTGCAGTATTTTCTGTAACACCAACATGTTTTGCCATTTTACACAAGGATACTTGTTTTGTGGACTCCTGTAGCACTCACTATGTTATTACGACAACTTTTCCCCACTGCAGACCAAAGAGCTGCAGTAAGAGCTATGATTCTAAGAAAGGTAAATATGTGTAAGGAATCAGGACTACTATTGTCATTATGGGATTAGCAACATAAGACTACAAGCAAGTTACCCAACTCTTCCTAGAGCTGTATCACTAGAACTGCTGGGTAGGTAGGATTACAGCAAATTTCTCATTCTACCTATGGTATGAAGAAGGAATGAGAAAAGAACAATGAATATAAACCTCCTTAAAGATACAAGATGTAGTTGTCCTGCTGCCTTTAGAAGTGAAAGATCAGAGAATGAGCCCTCCCCAAAAAAACCACTGGTAACACACTGGACGTAGTTCTCAGCTTCTTCTTTCTGGTTCTGAGAACTGTGTCCTTAAAAAAGCCACATTCTCAGAGATAAGCACCAGAAAGCTGAACATAGATACAGTCTCTGGTTTTGATGTATTTGCAGCTATTTTAGAGTCCAATTAAATCTTTGGGCAAGGTAAAGACCTTGCTTTGCTTTCCTTCTTGCTGGAGAACATTAGTATGGTATTCCTCACGATACCTTAACCTGTGCACTAAACTGAATCACAGATTCTCTACATTGCCCAAGCTCCAAAAGAACAAATTTCATCAAAAACCAAGACCCTGAGTTTGGAGGCACTCCAAGTGTGTTTTTTGAAGCCTTTTAATGAGGTAAATCAAACTGCCAGGAATGGCAAAGGAAATATGAAAAGATCTCTGCTGCAGATACATTTTGCATCATTACATTGTATCAGAGAAGATAACCTTAGTAAGGCATATCTGAGAGTTCCCACTGAAAACTAAAGACCCACTTATCCTATATGCTATAAAAACAGCAGAAACACAATTTCCCTGAGACAGAGGCTAAAGGAAACAAAACCAGAAGAAAGACAGAAGCAATGACAAAACATCATATCAGCCAGCACTCGGAATGCACATCATTATTTCTTAGTAAGAGTTAATTTCCTTATACATTTGCTTTAGTCTTGAAAGAAAAAAAGTATGCATTTAATTGAAATCCTCAGTAGCTTTTTGAAAATCTCTTTTTTATAAATCAAATGCATTTTATTTATATAGATATATTCGACATTTTCCCTTCCAATTTTTCTTGTTACTACTGTAACAGTATCAAAAGCATAGTGAGCAGTACTTACATTCAACTTTTGCCTGTTTCAGTTCTTTAACAATCAGACTTCATAATAATCCTTCCCTATTGAAATACTGTTACAATATTTATGCATTACTTTTATAGAGTTGTTAACTGTTGCGTTCTATAATTGTTTTTAAAAGTACTTACACTTGAAAATACAGAAAAGAACAACTAAAGCCTGTCAAACAAATCAAGAGTATTTCTGCTAAAATGCAAACATTCTGTAATTTTTACATTTTCCCCCATATTCTATGATTTCCTATGATTTTGAACATTATGTTTTAAAATATTCCATTTATACAACACATTTACTCTACACTGTCACATAACTACAATTTAAGCTATTGCAAGAAATGCTCACCGGCATTACCACAAACACAAGTCAGGAGTGACAAATGCTGCATTCATCCATGAACAAACAGTATTTGCTACTACACTTGTGGGTTTCTTATGTTATTTTTAATTATGATAAAATTGAAATATATATATATATATATTTTATACCTGAATATATGACATACCACCAAGCTCTTCAGTTTTGCATATTTTCATGGTTGAAGCATAAACTCCAGAAAATATTAACCACCCACAGAGATCACCTTGACATGCTTTTGCTGCAGAAAATAGAACATTATACGAACTACTGAAGCCTGAAGCATACTCAAAACATCACATCCTATTTGTAAAATGCACAGAAAGAATAATGGGATCAGTAAGAACATTTAAAAAGTAATGTGTTATATTCAGTTTTAACTCCATAAAAATAAGACTTCTCAAAAAAGCAGACATTCTTACTTTTAACACGATCAGACTAAGCTGAACATAACTGTTGCATAAATCCTTCTTAGTTTTACCCATACAATCTCAAAGACATTAAGGAGTAACATTAAGCTGTATGCACAAAAAATAATGTATGCCTCATATGAGAGCAGAGGACAAGCTACTGGAAAACCAATGCCCTTATATGAAAAACTGGCAATCACATCAGAATTTCCCAAATCCATATTTGAAAGGAATCTAGTATACAATTTAACGTACTTTGAAGAAAAATAACATTTATCAATCTAAAAATTACAACGTACTTTCAATTATGACTGTTCTTGATTTTAGAGAAATCAGTGTCAAGGTTCATGATGTACTTCTTCATGCATGCACAGGTTCATGCTAACTGCCACAGAACTTCTGGCAATAAAAACAGGCAAATTAAATCTGGTTATGATTTTAAATAAATGTTTTAAACGAATTGCAAAGAAAAATATGACATTACAACTGTGGTAGTAAAAAATTGACCTTAGCTCAAGAGAACCATTCCATCCTAAGTTCTGAGGCCAATACACAAAATCACACAAATTTATTCTGAGTATTAGCATGTATACAGAAAGGACAGATAATGTAATACAATTAGAATGAGGACAAATGATACAACATTGTTTCATAACAAGTTTCATTTGCAAAGAGCCTTTATTTGCCATTAAGTGTGCTCCATTCCATATTGAAAAGCGAAAATATGCATTATTAAAGTATATTGCATGTTTTACTAAATCTATTGAAACTCTTATTTACTCTGAGTCCTCAATGAAGATGGCAACACAAAATAAGGAATTACATCTGTGAAAAAGAATTGCTCCATTTGGTCATGTTCCTCTTAAAGAACTATTGCACAAGAAGGAAAGAATTACCTATTTTCCGAGCAGGAAATACAATTGCAGCGCATAAGCAAGGAAAAGACCCATTAATTCTTGTAGAGTATTCACTGGCAAGACAGCAGCCTTCGTTTTCCATTACAGAGAGTATTGAGATACTCAAGAACTTGATGATATTCAGTAACTTTTCTTGGGACATTGCAAAAAATCTGTCAGATTAGACTATCTAGAAATATCAAAAGGACTTCTGATATTCTTACCCCAATATGGTCTTTCTATGCTGCCAAAAAAAGAGAGGGAAGGAAGGAGCAGGGGGGAGAAAGCTAAGAGAGGAAGAAGGGAAGTGACAGGGGAGGAGAGAGACACAAACATATCTCATCTATTTCAGCTCACTTAAATCTCTGCTGCAGTCTAAGTCTCACACAAGCTTCAATAAATACAGTAATATGAACACATCTCATTCAGTCCATTACAAAACAGCCTCCTCATCTAGCAACAGAAGAACTCGTTAAGAATTTGGCACTCAGAATGGCACTACTGAGAAGCATATAGGTTGCACACTTCCTAAACTTCAGATTTCTTCCTTCACAGTTTTGTGCCAGAACAAACTCCTTTCAATTTTTGAAAGACTTTAAATTTTCAATGGTTTGGAAAGAATTACAGGTTTCAAGTTACTACCATTAACACTGTCTCTGTCCACATCACCTCTTACAGGCACCTACCGTTCTGCCTGTACCTAGGGAGTAAAATCAGAAGCTTTAAAATCCACAAGCTACGGTGGTAGAGGAAGGAGAGGACTGACATGGAAGGAATTAACAGAACATTCAGGGAGAAGCCAGATGAATTTCTGGAGGTTAAATGACACATTGATACAGAACTTGGTAGACTCTTTAGAGTTGCTTTGCTCAAAAACCATTTTGTTTCACTGTATGTTTCATGCAACATTTGTTTAGGTATTTTGATGCATCATTA
The DNA here is from genome assembly GCA_013399875.1 of Gymnorhina tibicen. Taxonomy (NCBI): domain Eukaryota; kingdom Metazoa; phylum Chordata; class Aves; order Passeriformes; family Artamidae; genus Gymnorhina; species Gymnorhina tibicen. The sequence goes on from VXAZ01008846.1 coordinate 7,860, forward strand.
GTACAGGCATCAAAACTCAGATTTTCCAAATCACTACAGCTTCAAGCAGCAACTGTAATTACACCAGCTTTAAGGTTCCCTTTTTATCTTTTTTTGTGATATGTTTTATTTCTGGGACTATCACTCTACACAGGCTGTGAAAGTAACTAGAGTGACTATTTTTTGCCTTGTCCTTTCATTTCTTCTCTCATGAAGTAACTCACCACAGTGGCTCTTAGGTTCCTTTCAAAAACTGAACTAACCTGAAACTGAACTCAACATATTCCTTAATTCTGCAGGATTTCACAATAATCAGATGATTTTTTTAGAAAGTAATTTTGTCTGTCATTTTCAGTGAAAGCCAAAACTACCTTTCAGAATGACAAATGAAACAAAATAATGTAAAAACTCAAGAAATTTCAGCAACACATTTTTTCAGTAATATCTGCTAGTGGTAGAGTTTTCAGTGGGAGAAAAAGGATTAATTCAGAGCAGATCCTTATAAATTCCAATTACGTTTGTGGGGTTTGGAATATATCTCATACATTTTGGCAAGGCTTCACTCACCATGTACATCTCCAAAGTTATGTACTAAGCAAAACAGGTGTATGAACCATTTCATGAAGTAAAATTATATGAGCAATTAGCTGCTGAAGTGTCATCAGTCAGATACTGAGAGCTCTTTCACGTGCATTGTCACTGCACTCTTAGCAAATCCTCAATGTAGTCATTAGGGAGGAAGAAAATTGAGACTTATCTCAACAGAAGAGACACACAAAGCATTTAGAAAAAGCTGCACATAAAACGTGGTGCAACATAAGTTCAATTATCTCCTTATTGTACAGTATGAGCATGCAGGATATGAAAATAGAAGGGAAATTGTATAAATACTGAGATACAGCCTGCACAATATAGAGAGCAGTTAGGTAAAGGGCAATAAACCATACTGGAGCACTGTAGTGAAGAAAAAAATACAAAAAGGCGTTGGAAGCAAGGCAGTTGATGGCACCAGGTCCTGGAAAGCCTTTCTGCTCAGAGAATTATGCTGGACCTTACACCAAGATCCCTTATTGACATGAAATGGAAAAAAAATTCTGATACCATTTTAAAGCTTTTTTTTAAGAATTCTGGTGTTTACTTTATGTTATTTAACATTTTACATGTTTCAATAAAGACAGCTGAACTGAAGTCTGGCATTTACCGTAATTATATATCCACAGTTCATAAACACCAACGGTATTTATCAATATGTCAAAATTTTGGTAACAATTCAGAACTTATCTAAATTACACTGAAAAGGCAGATGCCAGAATCACACCATTACTCGCTAGTGCTATTCAAATTATACTTGCTTTGGTTCTTACTTTGTAAATGTAATAAGCAGCACAAGTACTATCAAAGGTCTAAATACATAAGACACAAGGGTTCAGTCTCAGCAGGGTATTAGATTTGGTGCCCATTTACACACTAAGAACATTAACTACGATGGAAAAAAAAAAAAAAAGGCTAACCTGCCACTGACACCTAGAAAATTGTTTAGGCTCTCAGTATAGAGAGCCTCTTTTCCCAGTAACAATTAGTCTCACTGTTCAACACTGCCAAGGTACCACTCACAAGAATATTTATGGACATATGTGCTATCTTTTTTTGGAATCAATACAAAATTTAAATAGAAATTATAGGTTGACATGTCTGAAAAACCTGTATTTAAATAAGACCCAGTATCTGATAAAAATACTACAGTAAGGTCTCTAATGTCCTGGGGCATGGGGGACAGAGGTTTAGTTCTACACATTGTTTCCTGCTGTTTTCCCAGTACAGCCTGTGAGAACTTCTATAAATTTTGTGGAAAATTCCTGCCTCAGAACTGTAAATAAAACAAACATTTTGTTGGCCAAGTTTACAAAAAACACCAAGTGTTCATTCTCAAGCAATAGTCCTAGCATAGCTAAAATAATGCTGAAATCACAATACGAAAGCTGTTTTCCAAATCTTTTCAAGATATTCAAAGGACCAGGTATATTCATGAATGTTGATCAGCATGAACTAGGATCATCAGTCCAGTTTAAAATGGTATCTGACTAGAAGTGGCACTAGCAGCTGTAGTAATCTTGTGTTGAATCTCTGTCACTCTCATCTTCAGGCCCCTGCGATGTATCTAGAACCATTTCAGAACAATTTATATCTCAAAATGACATTAAGCAACAGAAACTTCTAAACAGTCAGAGAAGGGGAAAAAAAAAGATGTTTCTGTAGAGATTGAAGAGATTTTCCAGAGAACCCTACAGCTGTCTGAAATGCTTGCTGAAGGCTCCCATCTCTCTCCAGGGACTATTAACAGATTTTAAGTATACCAGACTGCTGGTGTAGACATCCAGAATAAGGCTATGAAATACACTATTTTTCCTTGTAAATAGACACTTGGTAATGAAAACTACTGAAGTTGTGTTTTCTTTCAAAAAGTTGTGAAGGCAATAAAATACTTCCTTCACATCTCTGCTAATATGAGACTTTTGATCTTTACGTTTCTGTCCTGTGGCATCTTTATTAAAAAAAAAAAATCCACAGAAAATGATCTTCACATAACAAGCAATGTGTTTACTGCTTCCAGCACAGAAAACCATCTGCTTATTATCTCTGATAGTATGAACTTGTTTTATTCTCTGCTAGGCCATCACAACACATCATCGGCAATGCTGCTCATAGGTGCACCTCGGAACAGCACATGGTAAAGCACAGCGAATTTTATTCTAGTGAAGACTCTATCAAGGCCACTTTCAGAAGACTTTCCAAAAAGTGGCAAAGGCAGGGCAGAAGAAAGGATGAAAAATTAGAATTTACACTGCGTGAGTTTCTGCACAGTATGCCCAGCGGTTACAAACACCCGGCTTCCTAGTCTCAGTGCTGATTTTATTTAATAGTCCTGCATCAAAACACTGTTGCAATATTCCAGCATCTCCATTAGCATATGTCCTCCTTGTCAAATATCCCCATGAAAGCAGAAATATTAAAAATACAGCTCTTCCACACACATCTGATAACTAAGCTAATTAAACAGATGTTCCGGTATTTAGTATCAAATCAGTTAAAATGTGTTTTTCATTTGCATTACAAAACTCCTATCTGGTACAAAACTAAATGTGTTTGGGTAAGCAGTAATGCTTCATCAGCTTAGCTTAAAACAGTATCTGACTGAAAACGCCTCATGTAAAATTTTGGGTTAAATCTCCAGTCTTAATCTTTACACACCTGCAACGCATCCCAACAAAGTCAGTTCAATTAATCAGGACTTGGCATACCATTAGACTCTAACCAAACACGTTAAAAACGCAGACATCAGCTTTTCAAATAATATCTGGTAAAGAGCAAAACAAAATATTTACAGCTTTACACAGCTCTTCAAAAATGTCTGCTTTCCCCAACATATTAATCACTTCTGATCACTCTGTCAGCATCACTTCATCGTGGCACACTGCACTGACATATAACTTTACGTCAGAATGGAAATTTGTTTGATAGTCTTCTAAGAGTATGGAGATTTTTAAATCAGTTTTAAATACACAACATACAGGTGTGCTTAAGTATCTTAGATTGGAATTTTCTTTAAATCCAAGCTATTTAATTTAAAATTACTATATAGAGAACAAATATAGCTACACACAGCTATAGAAAGGATATTGCAATAACCTGTAAAAACTTCAAGTTAAATTTCAAGTATTTAAATTTACTTTTGAAGCTTTACAGGAAAAAAGACATTCAAAAAGGTAGCCGACAAAATATACATGGGGGTAGTAAGGCCTATTTTCAAGAGAGCTGCTCTTCTTAGGAGTAAAGGAATACAGGTTCTTTGGGAAAATTATGTGTCATTTGTTTAAGGGATCTTGAAGACTGATCAAATCACAGATCTTTGGAAATATGGCAAAAAAAAGATAACTGCAGGAATTTAAAAAATTAACAAAAAAGTAGTTGAGCTTACTGAAGACAGAAAAACAGACAACTGAAAACTGACTGATGACACAAATCATTTCTCATCCAAGTGACAGTTTCTCTTCAAACAGAATAAAGAAAAGGATGGAAAAGTCAGTATGGCTTTTTTCATGGAGAAAACAGAGCTAAAGAGAAAGACTAATTGTGTAAAAGTATTTTCAAGTGTATCAATATCTAGAGAAAAAACTAACAACTAAAAGCATTTTAAAAAGGAAAAAAAAATTAAAAATAAAGAATAAATGGCCTTTTTTTTTGTGATACTTATTCTGAGGTATTACTGGAACACCTTATTTTAAGACTTGGAAACAGAATAAATCAAGAGAGTGGTAATTACTCCCTAATATTATAGATGATAGAGTTACAAGCCACTCTATGATTCTGATTTCCAGAAAAAATGCTGTGCAAAAAAAATCTGATAAAACCATCTACATCGTGGGCATGCATCCACATCTAATGATACGCCCACCTCAGAACACTGGTGCAATGTTTGGTCTTAGCTGCTTGCAGCTAATCAGACAATATTTGTGGAAGAGCAATCCAAAGTTTTCCTATGCAGAACAGTTTCTCCCTGCCTGATGCCTTTTTCAGGATTAAATCTTTCCCGGCCCTGTAACACTTCCCCTGTTAACCTACATTTTAAAGCTATGTCCCTATAAACCTTCAACCCCAGAAGGTGCTAACTCATCTGCCCATATATTCACCTTTAACTACACCTATATGGCAGACAGAGACTGTCTCACACTCCACTTACCACTGCCTTTAATCTGATCTCCTTTTTAACCACACAAAGGTTCAATCTACTTTTTTAGCTATCGGTAGCCAATTCACACAGTATCAAAACTCACAGGAGTCCTAGATGATTTATTTCATGGCTCTTTCAGAGTATGAGTTCCTGATGGCATCTTATTGTTCCGGGCAAGAGTCTTAGTATACCACATGGAAATTGGCACACAAGTCAGCCCCTCTCTCATACTGAGTCTCCACATAATTACATAATAAACAAAGTTGATCAGATCCTTCAAGACAATGTTTTTCTAGAAATACAGGAAAGATCGTAGGAAGGGAAAGTATAACACTACAATAAAGAACGGGGAAGAAATGAACAGAGGAGCAAGGGAACATAGGTACTGAAGGCAGGTAAGCATTTCACAGGTATTTTGGCTGGATAGCAACTTGAAGCAATATAGTTTTATAAGTGTTTATTAAAAAAAAGAAAGGAAAGAAAAAAGCTTCAGGAAAATAAATACAGTAGGGACTTTGAGTGAGGCAAATCAGAATGCTGCTTGGGGTCTTTGCTTCAAGTCCAAAGGGTCTTTTTTTTATTTTCTGTATGAAAAGCAGAAAAGAAAAGAAAGTGAAATAAATAAATAAAACCTTCCAGTTTCAAGCACACAAACAATTGTCTTTCACACACACAATTTCAGAAGGGACTTAACTTCAGTCCACAGTTATTAATCCTGCAATCTCACTCTAAGTCTGTATCACAGCTGTTTTATTTAGCTCCCCATATATTCTTCTTTGTTGCAAAAACAGCTCAAAAGGTTTTCTCATTGCTGAGCATGCCTGTAACATATTTTACAACAGAATCTTCTAAAGATGTCAATTGATATTTTTATTGTATTCAATATGTTTTGAGTAGGGAATTTCAGATTTCTCTTTTCATATAAACATCCAAATCTATTTACTATTTCACAGACTCTTGGCTGGAATTTCTTCTTTTAATCAATATGCTTCTTACAACAATAATGACTAAAGGCACATTTCATGTTTCTGGACAAAGTCAGCATAACAGACTAACAAGTAATGACTGCAGGAATGACTTTGCTAGTGTGCAGGTAAAAATACAAAAATATAAATCAATCAAAAATGATATTTAAAAAAATAAAAAGCTAGACAAAAGCGATAATTTCTAAAAGTAAAACTGAAAAATTCCAGAAATTATAAAAAAAATTCATATAAGACCAAAATCTATGATATCTTTATTGACATGATTGAGAGTGCAAGGTAATGAAACTGTATATACTTAGTGTTTAAAACTTAAGTAACTTAACAAAAGTTCCTTCCAATATATGTGCATATATATAAAATGGAGGCCTAGGACACTCAGCTTCTTAATTCTTCAGAGGAAGTTTGTTGTTTTGAAGAATGTTGCATGAGTGCAGCAGCACAGCCACCAAATGACTAAGGCAAAAAAAAGGAAGAACTGCCAGTACTGAAATCCAAGAGCATCCAGCTGGTAGGTTTTAAGCTACATGGATGAGGAAGAACATTTCATGAGTTTCAAAAGGCATACTGCATGCCACTGAAACAAAACATGGATACAGTCAACAGGGGGTTACTTTATAAAATGTACCTAATCTGTAATTTTTAGAGAAAGGCAGTTCTTCATGTGAGGGAAGCACACTTTCCAGATACAGAAAAATACATTTAATAGCCATTTTAACAAAATACTTTAAAACTATTATCAAACAATAATAATATGTTATTACCACATACTGGCTTGTCACAAAAATAACTGAGAACCAGATGGGCGAACACATGATAGAATCCTCAACATTTAACCTCTGACCACAGTCAAATTTAGAATCAGCAAATGTCCAAAAGCTGTTCTCAGTTCATGAACATGTGACAACCTCCATGAAATAGGCAGATTGTATTTCCATTTGTACCAGGCAGATGTTAGCGACAGGCAATATACTAGTTACACGGAAGTATCTTGACCCTGAACGTATCCAAATGCATTCATTTACATTATGTGCTTACACACTGCACAACACTGAAGGGCAAAACCAGCCTGATACTGCCCTGTAATCGTCCCAAGCTCTGCTCTGCATTGCCTTCAGTGGCCTTGTCCAAGCCAGCACCACGATCCCGGGTCCTTCTGCCCCTCTGCCTCCAGCCCTTTGTCCTCTCCTTTCCACTTCAGCCCATGCCTGCATTACCTCCCTGGCTCCAGACAGTTCAAAAGGGAAAAAGCTAGGGTCCTAACCCCTACAAACCCTGCATATGTCTCTGTCTCCCCAGAAAAATGATGGAGCAGCACGGGACGGCCATGAACCGCAAGGGCTAGGTCGTCACTGAGTGCACAGCACAGCATTTTGTGCTGAGAAACAAGATCCAACAAACTGAGAAAGAAGTCTTGTCTGGACAGATTCAGGTCCTCAGTAACATCAACTCAGCTGGGCAGAAGATGGAAGTTTTAAGAAAGGAGAGAGAGGTTCAACTCAACCACAGTCCCAAAAGTCTTCTGTACCACAAAACCCAATACTATAATCTTACAAAAAACGTAGTGCCATTGTCTATCACTGCTGGGTTCAATACAATCAGCACAATACAGTTACCATCAGCTGGAGACCTAATGAGAGACAGATTCTCCCTTTTTGTGGAATAATTCTCTAGACAACATAGAGAAAACAGTGCCAATTATTATGGTAATAGGATGACAGGGAAGTTGAAAGTGTTGCATGGCAGCAGAGTAACACTAAAGAGAAGGCAGCCTTCCCACTCTTCAAAATTCTTTAAAAGAAGAGAGCAAGTTTTAGTCTTTCAAAAAAATTTGAAGAAGAAGAATTGCCTATGACATACACTCAGTATTTTAAAACTCTACAAAGTTAAAAAGCCCATGTTTTGAAAATATTCAGAATTATTCTGAGAAGGTAAAGGAACCATTTCAGTATTTCTGTCTAACCTAAGGATAGGAAAGTGCAGTAAAGGCAGATATAAGCATAGGTAGACACATTGCTCTTGGACAGCATTATGTGTTTTAAGGACAAAGAAATCTCTTGAGTATGTCTCTTCTGCAGCATCTCCCAGATGGTTAAAGCAAATCAAAGTATCATCGTACAAATAACAGAATAATCTATAATTACTAGGAAGCTTCAGCCTTAAAAGAGATGCCTCAAACTACCTGGAAATGGCTAATTATTTTGTCTTTTTACTTAACACCTCACTGGAAATCTTTGCGTGTATTTGCAATAAGAAAGTGAAAAATATAAAAGTCCTATGATAAGAATATGTACAAATGTATGAAAAATATTACTAAAATAAAAAATAAGTGAAGTTGAGAATTCCGTGTTGGAAGCATATAACATGTCTGAAAAGTCAGAAATATAATTTCGTCTGTGACCACAGGTAGTTTTGTTACTTCTCACACTCAGGAAGGATGTGATATTTTAAAAAGCTGAATTAAATCCGTACTATTTTTATTTTATTTTTCTGATTTTGCAAATCTTTGTTTATTGCTGGAGAGAATACTGAATATCACCATCCTCAGGACTTGTCTTTGTTATACCTCTGTAGTTTCACTCCAACTGTGCTAGAAATTATTTTCAGCTGGCCCAGAGGCATTGTCGAGTGCTCTGCGCTGCCACGGGCAAGACCAATATTTGATAGCTAACTTAGGATTCCTGCTGCCCGAACTGGTAGAGAACAAGCATGTGGTAGAAGTGATGAGCTTGCTCTCCTGAGGGTAGGGTGCCAGCTGCACTATAAAAGAGAGATAGTGTGGAATTAATAGTGGCCTCACAGGCAGGCTGTATATTTTACCTTTCAACAGAAAAAATCATGCCTTAATGGAAGCTAGACTGGAAGAACGAAGACTCAGAAAGCAAAAAAGGCAACTACTAGCTTGCAAAATTAATTTATTTCAGTTTTGTGGACTTCAGCCTCGCTATTGTAGGATGCTTTCCAGATGCTTTAAGGATAATTTGAGCCTAAATAAATGTATTATCTAATGACACACCACTACAGAATGGCTACAGAAAAATAAAGAATAGAAGCAAATTCTGTATGTGGAAACTGTAGATTGATGTATGCAAGAAGGCAGAAGTGGGCTTATAAAAAGGATGCATAAGCAAATGCAGCACAAGCTTTTTTGATGAGCTCATGAGGTTCTCTCATGGGTACATAGCTGTAGAAAAAAAATATATAGCTGTGAGAGAAACTGTCTTCAAATATGTAGACAAGTCTGGAAGTAGAAGGAAGCACCTACAAGTGCAAGTGGAATGAACAGGCTTGACATAACACTTGATTATACAAAAAAAAACCACACAAAGGAGAAAGTTCAGAGATACAGTTCCTAAGATTTTGGACCTAACAAACAAACTTTCTCAAAAATAATCTACATAGCACTTATATTTCATTTGGTTCCACCGACGTTTTCCACCCCCTCTCAATCTATTGCTGGACTGCTCAGCACATTCTTAGAAAGCACACATGTAAAGCTTAGTGAGTATCTCAAATTTGAAGCAAGAGGCCTTGAGAATATAAAACAGGAAGGAATATGAAAATGCAAGCAGACTAAAAGAAGAAATTCACTGACTACAATTTGCTTTAAGGGAGGCAACATTTGATTTGCAAACAAACAAATAAAAAAGAAAGAACAAAATTGTGAAAGTTAGGAAAAAGAGGCAAGAAGGTCTGAATAAGAAATTTAACAGAAGGATCAAAGGAAAAAAATGGATCCGAACAATATCAAAAATAAAAAGGTGTAGGATCTGGTCCTGGTCAGGATGCATGAAGCATGAGGGAAGTTAGAGTAAAAAATAACCCTGAGTCACTGAATCTGAGTGACAATAAGGCTAATGTTCTTGTCATTTGTCATAGAAAAGGAGAGAAGTGGATAGAGTTCCATTTTGGAATGATAAGATAATTAAAAGACATCACGTTAGAGATCCAGCCTGAGACACAAGACTAGATGGAAGGAGCAGTAACATTGGTGGACAGACAGATTTACAAGTCATCAGTTTAACCATGACAATAAAGGCAGTGCAAGTGGCTAACTCACCTGGGAACAGCATAAAATAGAAAAGAAAAAAAGTCCAAGGACAGAGTCTTGGCAAATCCTGGGATGACTTATGGAAGAGAGAAAGCAGATACACTGAAAAAGGCATGGAAGAAGTCATAAGTAAGAGAAGATTATTTCAAAGTGACCATGAAGATATTAAAATACAATTAAATTACACAAAACTACAAACATGACATGTCAGAGACTAGAACTGAACATGAGTAAAGCCATTGAGACTACTAGCATTTTTCCCATGACTCAGTAAAGCAGTACACACAAAATGTAGAGGAAGAACCATTAAACATCATGCAAGTACAACTCCACTGTGCGCAAGCAGCTGAGCCATGACCAGGAAGAAGACAGCAGCTGCAGCTGTAACGCTGATGGGGGTGATTCTTCCCTAGGCTCAAATGCTGCACTAAACACCAGTATCAATAGATAAGGATCAAAGATTGTTTCTGCTCCTTCGGTTTTTGTTTTGTTTCATGACGAAATTTGCACAAAGCAGAATCTGTATGTTGGAGTTTGGAGTTGTCCCACTTGCTATTCAACTGAATTACTGATTCTAGATTCACTGCCATAATCAGTGGATAATACAGGCAATATCGCTGGTGGTGATTCCTTAAGCCATGAATGTCTCCCAAAGCTTCTTTCTGTCTCATCCACCTTTGGAACCAAGTGATACGAAAAGCTGGATTTTCTGCTACTCAAAGTGTACAGCTAGGCTTCTCAATGTTGAACACCCTCCCAGAGCAGTTCAGGGGAATTAGTTTTAGTTTTGTCTCATGAATCAAGTTCTTGCACAATGTGATTGATTCATCATACACTAAAATATGGAAAATATCCCAGCAGTTATTACCCTAGATAGCACTTGGTTTATTAAAGTGCTCAAAACATAAGGAGTCACAGGTTCTTGAAGTCTGTCACTGGGTTTGTACCAGTGTTATTTCTCACGGAGGAAGTTCTAATTGAGGAGCCAGGCTGACAGCATTAAAAGGTTTAAGACATACCATGTACAGAAGAGGCTGACCAGTGGACCTCCCCCCAGGTGGGTAAGAACAGTTCATGATTACTAGCAAAGCACCACAGGGCTGAAAGGGACTGCAGAAAGTCCCACAGTTCACTTGTGCTGTTCCAGAATGGAATCAGCAGCCCGTGCCAGGGAATTCTTAAAGGCTTACAGTTATGAAGTGCTCACAGTCTCAGCAGAGCATCTATTCCAATGTTTTGCTATCCTCCCACTCCAAAGTATTCCCAGTGTCTAACCTTAATCTATTTCACTGTAATTTAGATCCACTATTTCTGCTTTTAGCCACCTGGAGTAAGGTGAACAACATTGCAGCAGCTTTCTAATGCATTTAAAGATTTATCTTGCCTCTCTCATTCTCCTCTTCTTTAAGCTATCAATTTTTCTAAACTTTCTATAATTGCCATTGCTTTTATACAGACTCTTTAGTTCATCTCCATCTTTTCTGAGGTGTCCAGAACTGAATATATTAAACCTGAGCAGTGTTGATAGAAAATTTCATACATCTTCTATACCATACTTAATTTTCCAGTGTTTGCACTTTTTAGAATCCTATCACATCAGTTTCTCATCTTTGGTTGGGAACACCTACAATCCTAAAACCTTTTTCTAAGGAGCTGCTATCCATATAATTATTCCCTACTCTATATTTCTTCAGTGGATTAGTCTTGACTAATGCTAAGCATAGCATTCTTTCATGTACCATGGATCTTTCATCCCTGTTTTACTCCTTCAATTCAAGGCTGCAGTGAGGTGGCACTAACAGGATGCTGTCTTATGTCTGTCCGTCTTGTTGTTATGTCAAGTGAAGCCACTGATCATTACAGAATTAATTTTCTATTGGTTATAACACACGTTTTTTGTCATATTTACAGCACGTTGAAAGTATTAAAAATTGGAAGCTCTTTCCATCTGAGCAATCTCTAATGCAGACCAATATATTTTACAGAGATTATTTTTGGTATGAATAGCAAGTGGGTTGCTGGGTCATCCAAGTTCGTCCAGGTATGCTGGAGAGGGAAAGACCTGCCAAGCCACACTATTAACATAAATAATTTATAACTGCTTTCAATTCTCCTCCACCTCTACAATACTTTTACTGAACAAACTGAACTTCAGACAAACTGTTCTCAGTCTTTCAGTATGAGTTTGAAGTAACATCAGTCAGTTTAATATCATTTCCTATGCTATACTTAGCATAAACGTCTCAAAAAGTGCCTGAGAAGGACTATTTTCAATATTCAAATTACTGTATGTGTACAGCTGTAGCATTCATACCTTCAAGAAGATGTGGCAGAACTTCCATTAACATAAAAATATGTGATAGCTCCTCTGACATTTTGCTTAGATTTCAATTTTTTCAGTTTTAAAGACCATTATTAAAGTGTATTTATTCTTCACTTATTTTTAATCATAATATTCAATTGAAGTTCGGGTCAAAATAAATAACCTGGCCCAAGGGCCTAATTTGCAGTGAGGTCCTATTTAAGAGTTTGCTGATAAGCTCACGAAGAAATAATTAGAACACTTAAAGTGACAAATTAAAGCCCATGCAATTAGCAAAAACCCTCATGATTACTTAATATTTTCTAAGTGGTTTCGAAAAAGCAATGACAGGATTTTATGCTACAAGATAAAAATGCTAGTCATGTGGAGAAGTGAAACATATGTTTACCATACTGAAGAGTGTAAGAAAAAATCAAATGCAGTAAAAGGATATTAATAAATTAACACTAGAGAGTATTACCAAAGTAAAATATTCACCCTGTCACTTAGGTCTGTCATGGTGGTCTGTGAGTCCTGAATTTATGCTGTCAATGCCTAGCCAAAATATATCTCAATTTCCATGTTTAAAAGTAGTGTATGATCATTTCAACCAACCAGCATCTGATCAAAGAAACACATTTTAAAAACTAGTTTTCATGCAGAATTCTGAGTAAATTTTTTTCTGTAGAACAGAATAAAACTACAAGGGACCCATGCAAAGTCTGGCCTTTGTCTTGAAAACAAGCATGTCCCAAAATTCTCTGAATTTTTTTCATTTATCTGACACAGTATCATTCTTGATTCTTTGCTGTTCTCAGAATACCTTAGAGCACAGTGAGAAATATTTCAGGTATTAAAGTTGCATACTACATGCTCACAAACATGTACACCTGCATTTACATATATAAGACTCCACTGAAAGAACTCAAATCACCAATAAAACTACAATTTTTAGTCATCCCTTGGTTTTCTTTCAATTAAAAATAGTTTCAGAATGGGAAATTAAATTCTCTAAGAGTTAGTGCTACAGTACTGCTTGGAGGAAAAAAAAACCTCTTGTACTTGAAATCTGTGAAAAGATTTCGCATCAACCTCCAGGTCTGGAAACAAGAATAAACTCATTAAATCCAAATAGACTACTGCTCAGCTGGGAAACAACTCACTTCAGAAAAAGATATATCTGTTCAGCTGGTTATAGACAGGAAACATCTTCTTTTTCTCACCAATAATCAGTACTAATAAATAACTTGAATAATGTCAGCACATGAAAATTCACTAAAAGATTTGCAGAAGCAAACCAATTGGCCCTTTATGCAGTATTATTTATATGGAGCCTGTGAAATGAAGTGCAATGCTTCTATGGAAAAACACAAAAAAGTCCCCAAAACCTAAGATCTTCCATCATAAATGCCTGGCACGTTTACAGTGCAAATTTATATATAAGACCACCCTTCTTAAACATTTTACGTTATGAAATGTAGTGTCCAGTTTCATATGTGGACTACAGGCTTTCTGACATATTTTGATTCAGCAAGCAGTGTACTTTTTACTCAACCACAGACAGTACTACAGAAAAATGTATAAACAGGGACATTTCCCAACACAGAGCAGAGCATACTCCTTTCCCCAGTGCTCCATCCTCCCTGCTCTTCTCCCTCCATATCAGATTCCAGACCTGAGAGGAACCATTTCTTTCTCTCCCCATTGGCACAAAAGGCTATTGTTGTTTTATGTGGGACCATTCAGTCCCCATTCTCATCTGCTATTGACACCCATTCTCTTAACACCTAGGAAAGGTCTTCTTCACATAGGGTACAATACTGCACAGGAAAAACATCTTCAAGAAAAATACTGATGCACAGCTCAAAAGAAAATTAAAATAGTTAAATGCTGGGGATTTTGATTACTTTCTCTTTTGTGCAATGAAGTTTTTATGGTGGTTTGCCTCTGTTAATCAGGCTACAAATGTAAAATAAGCAGTGCTGACTATTGACTCTGTCAGGCTGGTGGAACCAACACTCCAAAGAAAAGAGGTGCAGCCCCCATGTGCACGCAGCTCAGGGCAGACACCTCTGTGTGCTCACACATCTAGTGCTGTGGAACGCCAGGTTCTTCTCTCTTGACTATACGTAATCTTTTTCAAGTGTCTGAATGCTGGAGATGGAGAATGTCTTAATCTGCTAGTAAGTACGTATCACCAGGCAGTACTGACTGCTTTTTAAATCATTTGCAACTGAAATTTTGCTCATAAAAACCTTTTGCTTACAGTCACCGTGATTCCTGTTTTCTTAAAAATATTAGCAATAACAGGTTTAAGGCAAAACAAAAACGTGCTTTGTTGCTTAGTGACCTATTATATAAAGATTTTCACTCTCTTTCAAATTATTTTAGATGAGTTGACCATTCTCCAGATAAAAAATTCTGGGTAAAAAAGTCAGCAACAAACACTCTATTCCTCTAAAATAAATTTTCATTTTTTTCCATTGAAGAAGAAGCAACAACTGCAGTGTTTGACACAAGATCTTTGCAGATTCTGTAGTGTTCTCAACAACTGGAAAAAGGATTGTAGCAGTCACAACCCAGACAGGAAAAATATCCAAAAGTAGTCAACAAATTTCAAGAACTTTCATAGGCAGACCCTTATCATCTCTGCTTCCTTCTTCATTATTTCATGCAATGTTTTCAAATCAGCTAGGATGACACCATCTCAGGGATGGAAATACTTTCATATCAAAACCAGTCCCCCTTGGTTCACTGCACCTACTAGTGAATTTGAGTCAAATCTCATTTAGCCTGGATGAGAACCTTGTGTCCAAGGACACAGGCACCACAGCCAGAGAGACACTCCCTGTAGTTCTCTCCCGTGGTGGCTGGAAGCAGAGCCCTGTACACAGACACTGCACCACGCCACACCAACAACTCTTGTGGTTTGGCAGTACTTCACAAGTGTCAGAAACACACCCCACTGTCAGATGATGATATCCTACAGGTCGTGCAGTGATCAGGGAAAGCACATAGACTCTGATGCCAGTCCCAGCCAACTACCCCGCCATGGGCTTTTCAGCTGCCCTTTCCAGTGCAAGAGTACTGAAAGTTTAACACTTACAAAAACATTTCCATTTTGACTGGTTTTTTATTTGAAATTCACAATCTTCTTTTTGGAATACTTTATTTTCTGATTGGCAATATTTTATTAAAGATAGAGAAAACCCCCAAATGCACTTGCATAGACCTTTCTGTGACACAGAGCTGGTTTCTCATTCTCAGTGGCTTTTACACACTTCTGGTGAAATCCAAATTTCTTTTACACTGATATTTAAACTCATTTCCATTGCCCAAGTACTCACAAATCTACAGAGTGGCTCATAAGCACACAAATTTAGGACACTGGAGAGAAATAGAGACAGTAGTTAAACCTTCTCTTTGGCAAATTTCTCCTGTTCAACACAACAATTTTATTGAGAAACTTATATAATCCTGACACTGCCACCTTCATGTACTAATCTATACAAAAGCCTGCATAGGAGAATATCACAAATATATATTTAAACTGCAATGTAGTATATGCTGCAGTACTTAATTTCCCCAGATTCTCATAATGTTTCTATATATAGGCTTCATTCTCCAGTCATGTTACAGGTAATTCAGAGTAAATTAAAAATTAAAAATTAAAAAAACCAGATCTGGGGAAGACTATTGTTATGTACATCAAATGAAAAGTGTCCTTCTTAAAAATGCATGAGTTATTAAGAAACTACTAAGGAACTACAGAGTAAATAAATTAATTACATATTTACTGGTTACTCTGAAGTATGTCTACGTTAGTCTTTTAACTTGATTGAAATGAATGCTTGTATTCGGCTATTAAATCTTTATTTTCTCTAATGTAATCAATTTTTTTAAAAATCCATAAAAGACTACAGAGAGATCTTCTGTTTACTAAATAATGCATTCAAAAAATTCCAGATTCAAAGATGCATTGTAAAGCACAAGACAGAGCTTGTGGAGACTTCTATGCAAGAAAGGCACCTGTCAGGATGAAGAAAGTAAGAAGAAACATCTAGCAGCATAGTACCATGAAATACTGAAATGATAATTGCTTTCAGTTTGAAACACAGGATGTGGTGGTATCAGGGAAAAAAGACTCAGGTAAAAATGTTTCAATGCCTACTAAAAAGCAAATAGGGTTTTTCTTTTCAGTAAACAGAAATGTTTCATCTTTTCCTTGAACATTCCTGCTTTCTGTGTTTATTTGTTTCTAGTTCCACTAGTAGCATTTGTATCCATTTTTCCTTGTGTGATGGCATACTAAAGAACAACTTTAGAAAAATTTTAAAAGGACAAAAAAACAAAAAGAAAGAAAAATCAATGAAAGAACACAATGTTAAGAAGCAGTAATGTTTAAAAGAGAATCAAAGGAGAGGAGAGGAAAGGAGAGGAGAGCAGCTAAAAAGACTGAAAAAAGATAAAGGGCAAAGGATTTAAAAATTAAACAGAAGGAAAAAGATTAAAGAAAGAATGGCAAAAGGCAATGCAAAAGGATTTAAGAAGCCAGTATAAAGAACAGACATTCAGTTACAAGAAAGGAATAGCAACTACCAGGGAAAAATACTTGAATATAATGAATCAAAAAAAAAGGAAAGAAGTAGTTAGAAATTAATTTTAAAAACAGAGAAAGTTCGAAAACTTTTTTTTGTCCATGAAATACATACACAAGATTCAGTGAAATTTTAGAAGTCTATTATACACAATATCATTCAACAATTTTCCAAGTTCAGTAATTTTAACACATGAAAATAAATACAAAGCTATGCAATGCCAAGTATGTCCTAAGCAGGTGTTTATGCATCATGTGCAAAGCTGAGAATAAAATGTGTTCCTATTTAAAATATCAAATCCTCTTATTTTTATTAGTGATTGTATTAAAATTCAAAGAATTTGTCTGTCTATATAGGGTTTTAACATCATTATGAAGATCTTTAATAGTTTCTGAAGGGTTAATAAAAGCTTACAGCTGCATATTTTGCAGCCAGAAGCAGTGTATTGCAAGCAGTTGAAGACAAAACTAGAGCAACCAACAGATTGACTGGACTTCACAAAACACAATTAATTTATTATTAATATTATCATCTCATTAAAAACTTCAAATAAATGTGCTCTTATTATGATGAAAATATTTTTTGTCAGTAAAAAATGACAGGATGCAGAAAAAATGGAAGAAATGGAATTTGGAATACAGGAAGCACAAAGAGTAAGAGCAGCACTCTCTTTTCAACATTATATATTAAATACATTCTGATTCTTTTTATTATTAGTATTATTATTATTATTTCTATCATCTAACTTAGGGGATTAATAGCTATTCATTTCAATATTTACTCCATGTACCTCCGTTTTTTCTCTAAACAAGTAACATCCCAAAGCCAGAAAGTTTTGTGTCATACACAGCCTGCATTTACAGGTACTGATTTCATTCCATCCCTGTTTTATTCATTTATTTATTTATTTGACTATCTCCCACTCCCTGGTTCCTTAGAAAAAGTAAAGAGATTTTCAAACTTCAGTGCTCTATACTATTTATGTTTTCATATACCACTTACCTCTATACTATTTAACGTTTTATATACCACTTACCTCTTTTTTTATCTGCTGTCAATACTAATCTTTTTAATCTCAACCCATATGAAATAATTTCCATACCTCCAATCATTTTCAGTGGCCTTCACTGGTCCTTTTCTGTTCCTGCAATATTTTTCATGAGATGAAGTAACAATACTACAAAAGCTACTCAAACTGAAGGTATAGGATCATTTTATTTAAATGTGTTCTGATGCTTGTGGGAATATTCCAAAACATCCACAATCTTTTCTTTGTTTCTCTTTTTTTTCTTTTTTGTTTCTTTTCTCTTTTCTTTTTGGACATTGCAATATATATTGAACAAACATTCTATGGGAACAGAACAAAAAACACCTACGTGTCATTACTCGGTAGGAAGAATTTTAATGCACAGAAGTAGCCCAGGCTCCCTCTCAGCATGTGTTGCCATTCTGCACCACCCATTGTTACTTGCCTACTGTGCTGGAAACTGATCATTAATGCAACTTTTTGTTTATGCATTCCATAGGACTCTGTAAACCAGGCAGGTAATATAATCTCTTACACTACTCATAAAATTTTCTTTTCAAATCTGAAGATGTAAGATCAACCAGTTGTCCTTGTTTTACTGAAATGATACAATCTGAAAGGCTGGATGAGCACAGTAATTATTTACACAAAACACACTGGATTTCCTCAGCCATATTTTTTCAGTCTTTTTAATTTGTAAGAATTAATGACACTTTAAAAAAAATTGGTACTAAAATAAGGCTTAAATTTGTTTATTCAATGCAGTAATTTCCACTTCTGCTCATTTCCCTCTTATTACTTAAACATTTATTGTGAAGTTGTATACATTGCCTTGGTCAGTTTTTTTCACTGTTATGAAAATAAGGATAAAGAAACCATTCCACATTATCAATTAAAAATTATTTTAAAAAAACCCCAGAAATAAAAACCACAATGAAAATCCTCAAGCTGAAAATCCCACCTATTAACATCTGTGCCACCAGAGACCTCTCTGAATGTTTTTTTGTTCTAAAACTTACAGCCCCATTTACCTCTCCTTAGACAGAAGACTTTGCAAACAAGGACATTCCCAACAGACAACAGCACAACTTTCAGTTTGGTTGACACCTTCTCCATAAACAGTAACTTTGGGCTTAAAACTTCAGCCCTGATAGAAAGAAAAGTGATGTAAAATGTGCAATTCAATCACACGAACCCATGAGAAAACAGAGATGTCCCACACAGTGCAATCAACAGTCGAGTGTAGAATGTTGTTTGCACACATACAGTAATTCTGGGCTGCAATGTCCTGGGAGATTTTTTTACAAGCCTAATGAACAAGAGTTTTTCATTTCAGGTGACTGAGGAGATTAATTCAACTATGGCACATGAATGACTTCATCAGCTATACAGAAATTAATTCTCATTCTTCACATAGCTGATCTCGCATGCTCCATTTCTTGGACCCCAAAATAAAACAAAGCCCAGGAAGAGATGTGCTTACAGTGAAACAATATGTGAAGTGTATTCCTGACAGGATTCCTTCTGAAGAAGTGACTCTATTTTTAAGACCAGCATAATTTTATATAATATCCTTAGGATGGAATGCCCTGGATCAGGGAGCCAGCATGCAAAGTCAGTGCAACAAGAAAGAAGTTTTTTAGGAATTTAATTCAGCATGCTTTTGTCAGCTAAAACAGCAAATACGCTAAATAAAGCATTGATACAGACACCAAACCATTCTTCCGGATTACATATGCTAGGACTGTGAACTTAAAACTGATACAGGATAGGAAATTAGTTAGGCTAGGCTACTGGTACGAGCACGTTGTAACTTACCAAGTAGCCTTGCAATAACAGCTATATATCATTCTGGTTTTAAGTTTCTGAGGTGTTCTCAATGTACGTATTTTTTGTATATATGAATCCAAACTTATATTTTACTAGCGTGCAATATCACAATGTTGCAATATCACAATACTGTCACTTTTGAAAACAAGTAAGTCAGAAAGAAGTTTTTTTCTCACATTTTGCAGTTCTTTTCCTAACAATTTGCAACTTCAATATACAGCATTTACTGAAGGACTTTACCGAAACCCCTAAATGAAAACTTTTACATTAATTAAAAGTAATGAAAGATGCATCAAAGAGATGCTGAACACAATAAAATGCTGGAAAATGCTCTGGAATAGTGTAAAATTTCACAAAACAAAATAGGAAAAAATTTAGAGAGGGTGCCCAAGATGAGTATTAATAGAAATATGTGGTTTGGAGTCTTAAATAACACCCTAACTGCAGCTGAGAAAAAGGAATGCAGCAAAATATCTGTGATAGCTCCGTAATAAGGAAACTCAACAGTAGCTGTACCCCCAGAAATGCTGAGTTTAGATGTAAAGAGAAGAAATGAAAGAGTAACTGCAGCAGCAGATACAGCCCAGGACAGCTTCTGTGAATGTAGGCTGTGCACAAAACAAGCTGAGGAGAAATGACATGTTGAGGGAAAATGTGAGAAAAGTGGAAACATGAGACTAGAAAGCAAGCAAATACGCATAATGGGATAGCTTCAAGGTTCAGAGGCACCACACAAATCTGTGATGGTGGCAATGTGACTGTCTTTAGCAAGCCCAGACAGCCAGCCTTATGATTTTTTTCACATTACTTATTTCTAAGGTTTTGTGTACCTAAGGCACAGAAAGCAAAACAAATTTATTTTCTAAATGGAAAGCTTGCATCCTACAGAAGCTAATGCAAATTTCCAGAATCAGGCTGAAGAAATGAGAAACCCCAGCCCAGGGAAGGAGAGAGCAGAGCCATGCTTGTGTTTCCAGTTGGGAGCCAGACAGAAGTAGGAGAAGGATGAAGGAGGAGAGAATTTAGAACAGCTTGCTTCTCAGGTACAGCAAAGAAGAAATGAGAAGAACAAGTGAGCAATGAGGAGTTGAAGACAACAACATAGAAATAGCTGAAAATTGAAAGAAAAGGGCTGTTAAAATTATTTGAAGAGATGATATATTATACATTATTATTATTTTTATTGGTATTTATCTATTTGTTAGCCCCAAGACAAAAGCAAAGCATGAGAAAGGCCAGGAACTGGTATTTACATAAGAAAAAGCAATTAGTGCTTGCACAAGGGAATCCCTTATTGTCCTACCTTCTTATCCCAAGTTCCAGCAATATTTACATTGCATGACCTCAAACAGCTTTTACAAGGGAAACCCCCTGCTTGTAACATTTGTGCAAGAAGACCTGCTCAGATGCTGGTTTCATGAAACATCCTACCTGACTTGAGCACCTGTGGCAGCTACACATCCTCACTTCAAAACACACTTTGTTAGGGACCTGCCACCTCTTTCTTCTCAAAAAGGAAAAAATGAGCTTGAGTTTAGAAGATGCAATATTGATCACACCATTTATTTTTTTAATCATTGTTATTTTATTGGTTTTGATTACTTGATGTTGAGAGATGCTCATGAGAGCATACTTTTGAATAAGAAAGTATTAATTAAAACAGACATATTACAAAGACTAAGGGGTTTCTTAGTAATGAAATACCAGCCATTCCTCTCCTTAGAGATAACCAACTGCTTCACTTTTCTTCTGTAAATACGATTACTTTTTACTGTGTAAACTACCTCTCATTTAGAAGAACATTATAAAGTCAGTCTTAGTCTACTGATTTCAGCCCACTTCTTGATTTTACAAACGTATTTTTGCTTCTGGAGAGCTGAGGACAGACTACTGGGATTTGTGTAGTTATTTCCATGTGGTAATAGTGCCCTACAGTGCTCTTAAGATCTCAGCTGTCTGGAATAAAGGTTTCTACAAAGGTGTTGTTCTAGGAGCTGGAGCTTTGACACCCAACCACATTTCACAGGGCAGATGGAGGCTACATCCCCCTGGTGTAGCAGTTTTAGCATCTATCTCAAAACTTTAGTGGTCACCTTTGTGAATCCAACAATTTACATATAACAGGGATGTTAAGATGATCAAGTTCCTTCTGCCTTTTTTTTCTTTCAACTTCATTACAAGATTATTCTTCATTCTTCAGCGTGAGTAAGATCTATGCCTGACATTAAAATAAAGCCATTCTTACCAAGAAAATACATGCAATATCACATAATCCAAAAAAATTCACTGTCATATTACAGGAAAGAATCAGAAGTTTTCCGCATAGTGATTTTACCCCAAACTTGTTCACTGATTTTCAGTAAGATCTATTACTGCATAAGAAAACATGATATATTAATTATACAAGAAAACAACTAAATCAACAACTGTAATACTTCCATTCAAGCAAAGGGGACAGAAATGTCATAACAAGTTTTTTTAATTTTACTTTACATCACTTCTTAATAACACATGACATTAAACCATTCCGGCAAGAATTTAACTGCCTATGATGGCTATCAAAATGCAACACTGTGCAAGTAACAGCACTACATACAAGATATAGCTTAATTTCTTAAAGCTAAAATGGGTATTTTAAGGATTTGAACTATTAAAAAACTGAAGTGGCACCAGTTAAGTGATCTCGAAGAGCTATGCAGTTTCAGGTGAGGCACACTGGCAGGAGGGCACCAAGCCTGAGGAGGTTCACCCTACCCAAGTTCCCATCAGGTCATGGACTTCAGCTCAAGGCACTACACTCTTTGTAAGGCGGGAGGAGAGAGAGATTTCAGCAATACAAACCATGCAACCAGCACAAATGATGGGACAAAAACTATATATGCTTCAGGGCAAGGCTTCCTAGCTTCAAAATTGTCTCTGTACATGACAGAAAACAGAAGTACTTTGGAATTTTGGAGCTATGCAACAATCTACAGCCAAAACTAATAAACACCTAGCAATAGCAAAAAAATCTCTCTGAGAAAAACCATGGAATACTTCACCAAAAATCCTATTAGGGCATATAGCGTAAAAATATTCACATCACCTCCTGTTAGATAAGCAGAAGCTTTAGACAGACACACAGTGACAGTCAACACATTTCTGGAAGTGACAGAGCAGCAATGTGATGTAGGAGCTGGCAAGTTGTCCAGGTTTGGCACATCAGACAAGAGAGTTTACCTTTGTAACCAGGGTACATTGCAAAGGAACACGGAGTATCTCGTACAATTTACAGTGTGGCTAATGCAATAAGCTTACAAACAACTACAGGATCCAAACCTGTAAAGGTATTTCCCTTTGCTCTTATTTACTCCCACCACCCCCGTGTGCTTGAACAATGCTACTCCTCACTTTTTATTTTATTTCTCATATTAATATTCTCCTCTACATTAGTAAGTATTAATAAGAAAGAATGAGAAGCAATGAAATTTGACACAAGATCTTTTAACTGACATTAAGGTGTGCCACATTTGTATATGGCTTATTTCCAGTAACTTTTCATACGGGTAAAATTTAAAAAGAGGGGGCTGAGAGTATATAACCAAACGATCTGGGCATTACTCTGATGCTTTTTTTCCTTGAAAATTCAAATGATCCCTGCAGGCAGCCGACAACTGCTAGAACTGTGGAATGTGCTCTCTGAACTGTACAAAACCCTTCAGCCTTTCGTGCATTGCTGCAAACAAAAACTGCCAAGTGCAATTATTTCTCAAATTTAATGTTATGGAAGTGTTGCACCATTTTTTTCACAGCTGTGAAAACAGCTGTAGAAAAAGAAAATTTACAGGACTATTTCCCCATAGAAGTTATACATTGCATTTATCACTTTTTGTAAACAACTGATACAAATGAACCAATCAAATCCCAAAGAGTGCCATTCTTTCTTTGGTGCAATTACAATTGTATTTCTATGGAAAGAAACAAAGGAGTAAGTGGAAGGAGTCCTCCCAAGCATAGCTTTTCACCCTTTAGCCTTTTTAAAAGGAAAAAAAGGACCCACCAAAACATACCACAAAACAAAGCACAACTCAGAAGCAGCAAACCACACTGAGAGAAAGAAGCTTGAAAATTGGTATTTCGATTCCCCCTTTTTTTCTTAACGTACACTGCTGTATCTAGAGTTCCTACAAACACCCAGATACTAAAAGTTAATTTGGTAAAAAAAAGCACCGTGATCCAGATAATCTTGCATGCATCTGCAGTTCCAGTAAAAACTGCCTAGGTTTTGAACACAGTTGTATTCAACTTGTTGAACCAAAGGCAGATGAACCTTACTCATTGAGTACAGACTTACTCTGTAATAGGACTTTTACTACTGACTTCAGCTATATCTGAGATTCTTAAGCTAAAGACAACATTGAGGTATAACCAACTGCTCTTAAATAAAAGTTTCCACATCTGAAATAAATGTTACACAACCATGGAAACACCCAAATTCAAAACAGTCACTTTTGTTTGGATTGCAGTTGGGCCTTGCTTTAGAAAGCAAGCTATTTAGTTCCAGAGTAAACTTCATTACAATTCAGACTTGAGGTGGAGGACTGTCTACACACCAACTAAGTCCCAAAGCACACCTAAACTCCTAGGTCTTGTCCAAGATCCATCGCCCACGCCCACACATTAAGTTAGCCACAATATCCTGTTTCATAGCAGGAGAAAGGACCTGCAAACAGCCAGATTCAAGCTGTGAAACAGTCCATATGAACGTAAAATCCAAACACAATCCTTGACTGATCCAAAATGAAGATCAGCCACTGCCCACTGCATGGCAAAAATAAAACAAAAATAAAACAAAACAAATAAAAATATAAAGAAGATAAAAAAGAAAAAGGAGCTTGACTCTTTAGCTTGATCATGTGGACAGAATGGACCAGATGAAGGCACTTAATACACTTACAGCTTCTTTAGATTTAGTGAGGGCCAAGAATTAGAATCAAAACATGTGTCTAGCATCTCCTGTAGGTTGCTACATCTACCAGAATCAAGGCACAAGTCAGTGACAGGCAGCAGCCCCACTCTCACTGCATTCCTGCAGGTGACAGGACAGACACTCGCTCTGCAATTGCAAGATACACCTCCTGAGCAGCAGAACATGCTGTGCTGTAACCCACTGATTGATTCACCAAGAGGTTGTTCAGTGGTGCACTGTGTGACATGGTGTCACAGAGTTCTACAGATGCTATAAAAGGGATGTCTGAAACTGTGACACCTTACTATAATTTCAGAATTAGAAGAAAGGCAGAGTACTGCTTCAGTACAGGTAACACCCTACTGAACACTTCAGAATCACAGAATATCTCAAGTTGGAACCTTGCCATCTCCTGGATTCTATTCGCATGTTTGCATCAAACACAGAGATGTCTGCTATTTTAAAAATAAAACATTAGGTTTGGTGAGGTTTTTTTAGGTTGTCTTTGTGGTAATGAATCTTGGTCAAGCTTCAGTGTTAACATGACTTATACAAACACCAAAGAGCAGACCACAGAACTGCCAGTGGTGAACATAATTGCATTAAGAAGGATGTGGCCTTCAAGATCATGGCAAACCAAGCCAATGCAAGCAAAACTTGTAATGGAGAAATTGTAATGAATTTTGAATTAAAGAGGGCAATGGTACTGTTTCTCTTTGTTGATCTTTCCATCAGGGCAGGGAAAAGCACAATAATAAGCATGTTCATGGGGTTTTAAAAGCATTCCATGTAAAAAGCAACAAAACATAAAGTACATTCATTGCAGCCTGAGCGAGAAGGCTGTCCTGAGGGAGGCACAAGAGCTAGGCAGTTGACGCAAGACACACAGCTGTTCTTTCTAAAAAGTTACAAAGTTAAAAAAAAAGTCTGGTATCAGAGAAACCCCTTACAACCACTACAAAAGAAACAAAACATCATGAAGCTGTGTCAGGGGATGTTTAGGTTAGATATCTGGAATTAGGTCCTTCACCCAAAGGGTCTTTGGGTACTAGAACAGGATCCCCAGGGAAGTGATCACAGCACGAAGCCTGACAGAGTTCAGAAAGTGTTTGGACAATGCTCTTGGGCACATGGTGTGACCCTTGGGGATGTTCTGTGCAGGGCCAGGAGCTGGGTTTCATCAACCTTGTAGATCCTTTCCAGCTCAGGACTGTTCTATGATTCAATGAAAAACACACTATTTTGATATGAGTTTCTAACATCTGTTAAAAAATAAAAACTAATAAAGAAAAGAAATCATTACTTGATCTTTGATATTTTTACGCTTTTTTCAAACAAACGAAGTGGAACATCTCAAAGTCTTACTATTCTTTCACCAATAAGGTGAGCAAATACTGGGATTTACAAGAGCAAAATCAGTAGAAGGGGTTGGTGAAAATCATCTTAAAATAGGCATGATGAAATCAATTGTTGTGAAGAAAAGCACTTCAGTAGTGATTTGCATAAGATCAGTGATGTCTCATTTTCAAGATGGAACAAGATTGTTTCTAGATTTCTTAAATGCATCTCATTGCTGACATCACTCTAAATACCCAGATGCTACAATGATAGAAATTGTTTACATCTAAAGGTGCTTTCATATATTGCTTATGTGGGAAGAATCAGAGAGGTATGTGCGAAGCAAACATGGGATAATCTGTTCCTCAGGACTGTTTCCCCAAACTTAACAGAAATTTGCCCAATACCAGTCATTCCTCTCTTGACACAAAAATTTCAAGCTTGTCGATCTGCATGGAAGCATCAGTGTAATGCTGTCTACCTTCTGCACTTCCTAAAACATGTCTGATTAAAAGAAACCTGAAAACAAAAATTTGCCCTTGGGTTGAGGAGTTTAATGCCGAACTTTAGCCTAAGGCACATTTCAAAGCCAAAATGTTAATCCTTGGGTGGGGGGTGCTGGTGCTATATTTTTGATGGTTCCCCATTTAGAACAGTTGTGATACAAGTGTCTTTAATCTCCTAACAATAATATTTTCTTTTTTTCAAATTTTAGGAGGAATGCCCTGTTGCAGTGTCTGCTCCTGCAAGTAAACTAAATTAACACAATGGGTAGCCCATAATTTTGGTACTGCACTAGATAAAAGGTAGTGGCTGTAGTTCTGATTGAAGTGAGTTAACATTTTAATATTGTAAAAGACAATAACCAGAAAAAGAGAACTCTAAAAGTTTACTATGACCTATGATAAAAGAATTCACTAATGCTCTCTGCATTCCAGATATCAAGTCTTGTATCATCTTTCTGAATATTTCCCAAACAAAAAAGCCAGCACAGTCCACTAGAAGCTGGCCAAATGAGACACATATCTCATCTAGAGGGCAGTCAACTGTAAAATCAAAGAATATATGAACTACCAAGAGTAACTACTTCTGCAAGGGGCCCTCCACCTAGAATAAGAAAGTAGAAACCAGTCACAAATTTAGAAAATGTCTTCAGATCCCCTGATAACAAACCATAGTTATTTCACTAGGAATTACCCCCCTCCCTTCCTTTGTTTTATCTTATCCTCCAAGCCCCTCCCAGTCCAAGTGTATTTCTCCTCTGTGGGCTGTCAAGGTTGTCAAGAAGAGGGCCATGTGTTTTGCAGAGTTGCTGAAGTTCAGAAGATTCGTGAATTAGAGAGAGTTTAAGGTCAGAAAGGACCATTAGATCATCAAGTCTGACTTCCTATAATATCACAGACTATAAAATTTCAGACAGTTACCTTATCATTGAACCCAAACACTTAAAGCTGATTGAAGAATAAATTCTGTTTTAGCTAAAACAATTGTTTCATGACATACTTTCTTTTTCTGTACTAGATTAAAGAGCTCTCTAGAGCACTAGATATTTTCTCTCTGTGAAGGTATGCTGTAATTAAGTAATTTCTCAAACATCTTTTTGATAAGGTAAACAGACTGATCTTAAATATTTCACTGCAAGGCAATTTTCAAGCTCTTAAATCACTTTCATAATTGTTTCTGGCACCATCTCTAATTTTCAAAAAGGTTTTTTTCTTTTAGATGTGGCCAGAAGAAACATAAGCTGAAATTCAGTCTGTTTACCAATGCAGTATAAAAAGATAAATTCACATATTTGCTGACATTTGGTTGCTTGTACATCTAGCACAGTCCTTTATCTGTTGAATAGCATACTGAGTTTTCTCCTCTCAGGAAAAAAATCATAAAAATTATAGGGGGGTTTGTGACCAAGTAGCGCAAGCAAGCATCAGCAGAACTTGGCAATAACAGCGAACCTTATCCGGCCATCTTTTTGAAAAGGAGACAGCAAGATACAGGCTATCCAAATATGTGTGAGCAACCATTTTTAGTACAGAAACTGAGGAAAACACTCAAAGCAAAAAATGTTTTAGATTATACTTCAACTCACTGGAAATGTAAAAATTGAGGGCACCTTGGTTGAAAGAAACCATAACATGACAGAATTCCAATTTCTAAGGATGGGAAGAAAAAGGGAGACTAGGAGAATAAAGTGAATGAAGATTACAGGAAAGGACTTGGATAAATTAATTGGTGGCAGGATTCCGTAAAAGGTAACTCGAAGGGAAGAAGAAAGCGTTCAAGAGAGATCACAGTTCCATCAAGTAGTAACATTTACAGCATAAGAACAAACTAAGTAAATGTGGAAATAGACTATATCATAAGCTCCTCAAGGGCCTGCAACTTAAGGAAAGTAGAGATCCATGAACACAAGCAGGCGAGAGAGATAAACATGACAGTACAGGGACAAAGTCAGAAGGGCAAAACCAGAAAGTGAGCTGTAACTTAAAAAAAAAAAAAATTAGTAGCAAAAAAGCACTTTTTACATTCCTTAATAGTAATAGGAAAATTCAAGAAACAGCTGATCAGGCTATTTGCAGAAGAATCAGAGACATATATTTTGCTTACTCTTTAATATAAGAGACAAATACAATCTGATCACTAAAACTAGTGACAAAAGGGACAAAAATTAAGAGTAAAATAGGGAAACCAGATGACGAGACACTGCAATAAGTTAGATGCTGTCAGATGAGGTCAGCCCATCCAAGCTTACTTAGGTTAGGTAAAAACACGATGTCAGCCTGTGCTGTGAAGCCAGCAGAAGAATACCAAACTCCAAAGTAGAATACCAAACTCCAATATTTCCAACACCTGCCTGCACTGAAATTTTGCTTATCTGTCATCTATGTCTACTCAAAAGCAAATCAGGGAAATTTTAAGAGTTTAAGTTATCTTTATTTTTGAAATTTATTCTTAACTACAATCAAACCAGTGACTAAGGTCTCTGCCCCTTATTACAATAAACAGCTGCATTACCTCAATAGGTAGAATATTTAACTACAGTGCAAGGGACTCTACGAGAATTAATTAAAATTCCCTCACTGGCATTAGCAACTTTTCAGAACTTTAGAGAATGGATGGAGGTCCAGAAAAATGAAGAGGAAAAAATACAGTCCCTGTCATAAAAAGCTGAAAAAAGGAGGCAAGAAATGATAACTTTTTCAATTAGTTTCAGTTTGTGAAATATTTTTTGAGAAAACCAAGACCAACAAGACTTTACTTGTTTTCTTTACAACAAGAAAATAAATACCTGTCAATATAGTTTTGTCATGACCAAAATTTGGCAAGCCAATTAAATTTCTCCTTCAGTAGAAAAAATAGTTTTTTAATGGGAAAGAAGCAGTGGATGACACATAAAAAGAAGGGGATGACTCATAAAAAGAACCAAAGGAAACAAAGATGAAATTAAACTATTTTAAGGCTAATACAAAATGTGTTCAAAAATTTGATGTAGAGACTAGGAATAAAAGAAGGATGCTATGAATGGGGCTCAATAGGGGTCCATCCTGGTCTGGTGCACTGAGTATTTTCTTTCATAACTTGGATGGTGAAATGTCATTCATATAGAAACTGTACTTTTAAAATTTTCAGATGATGCTAAGTTTGAGAAAGACAGAAAAACACTGGTCTTTCCTCCATGAGATACACCGCAAGTAATAGGAAGTACATTTAAAGATGTACACGCATGAAAATACATTTTGACAATTTTGAGGAGCTATTAGGAACCGTGAGTCAGTTCTGAACTAGCTGAACTCACAATTACACCAAACCCGTTTTAAAACACGTAACCGCTGGACCGTGTGGCATCACAGAGCAACATCAGCTCATTCAGTGCACTGTGCTTAGACCTATGTTTCAAAATATATCCCATTCTCTCCTTAACTGTCTTTCTCCTTTCAGCTCTGCATTAAGTGAGACATAGCAGAGAGCCACAGACACAGCCTGAAAGTTGTCGGCTACTCAGTTCTGACCACCCCACCCTTTGAACACATTGTACTACCAACTGTTGGTGATTCTTGGTCGTAACTGCTAGGACAGAGTGAGCCAGCACTACCACCAATATTTCAGTACTCTTGGCATAACTGACAGGATATATTAACTTGCTGGGATATTATCTGTGAACTTTCTTGGAACATATGGACATCTCACTCATCCCACCCATGTAGCTGAATGCTTTATGAAAGCATGCTGTCCTGGGTTACAATGTATTCTATTACCATGAGCTGCTGAGACCAGGTGTAGCAATGCTCCTTGCCTCCTCCCTCTGGACTATCTCCTGTTAATGGGCCCAACAATGCCTTGCCACATGACTCATAGATAACCTGCACCTGGGCTATCTCCTGTTAATGGGCCCATCAGTGCCTTGCCTCATGACTCACCATCCCATTGTGAGATGCTCCGCCCAGGGGGAAGGAGCCAAGCATTCCCACCTGGATAAAATCTGGGGCCTGGAACAGCACAGGCAGCCTTACCTACTGGGATCCCAGAGGACAAGATCTACACCACCGGATTTTCCAAGGAAGACCAGACCATCCTATGCCACCNGTGCATTTAGTTTATTTTTTCCTATTAAATTGTATTTCTGACTTGGAGTCTCTCACTAGTTTGCTTTCAAACTAGTACACATGCCCAGACATGAGGGCTTCAGGTTACCCCCTCCTTCTACTCCTGTTACTACAGGCCCTGGTAAAAAGTCTGTCCCCATCTTTATTGCAGGCCCCCTTTAAGAACTGAAAGGCCACAATGAGGCCTCTCCAGAACCTTCCTTGTCCCAGCTGAACAACCCCAGCTCCCTCAGCCTTTCCTCATAGCAGAGGTGTTCTGCTCCTCTGATCATTTTTGTGCCCCTCTTCTGGACAGGTCCACATCTTTCTGGTGTTAAGGACCCCAGAGCTGGATGCAGTACTCCAGGTGGTGTCTCATGTATTCCCCATGAAGCCACCAGACATGGCCCAGATGGCTGGTGCTGCATGCTGTGCCAGGACAGCCTGCAAGAGTAGATACAGCTACTGTAACTGTGCTGAAACAACCGAGCAAAATTATTGGTGTATTAGAGGCCCATGAGAAAAATGTTTGGACTGATGGACTGATGCCTATTTAATTGAAACAGCACAGAATACATTGAATGAATGCTGCCTACTTGCTTTTCATGTAATGAGAAGTGTATGTATTTGGTTAATAAAATAAAAAATAGAAAATACACTTTTCAAGAATGTAAAAGAATAGAAATTTTTAAAAATATGTTATGCAAATACACTAGTGAAGAATTTAGGCAAGGCATCTCAGATGACAAGAAGAAATACACAAATTGATCAATTTAAAAAAAAACAAGCCACTGAGACCTAGACTTAATTATATTTGTTATTCCTTTTCACTGAAGTAAAATATCAGCAAAACTACAAAGTGAAACTAAATGGCTTCCTATTTTCTTGCATATTGAATTATAGATGCTCTTTACCTTCTAAGGTGAAATTGCTTTTTTGTATTTCCATAATCTGATTCTATCCTGATCATCTATTTGATCTTTACCAGATCATGCAAAACAAGCGGAGGAAAAAAACATTTCCCAACACATAGGCTGTCAAGGTATTAAAAACTACTGCTTCTGGATTTCATATCCAGAGGTTTCCTAGATACCCTCCATTATTCTGTCCATCTTTGATGCATATGTAGTGTGGTCAACTTAATGCTGCTATTGAAATCAGAATTTTGCATTTCTCAAATGAAAACAAAAATGCAGAAACACCCAAATATTGCATCTATAGGAGTTTTTTTGCATTTAATTTCCAAGGTTCCTTTTAGGGAAAAAAAGGGAAAAAGTCCTTAAGGCAATATAAGCACTTAATCCAACTCAAATACTAAAGAGGACATAACCTTTTAAATCATCTTAAATATTTACGATGCCATAAGCTCTTAAACTTCCTGGAATACTTAGCCTTCCTTAAAACCTCACAGTACTCAAAGTCCCTTGAGCAACGTAAGCACCTAAACTGCTTCAAATCCTTTCAAAGGACACAACCTTTACACCAACATTGTGTCTAATTTTTAGAAATATTTTTGTTTCTTCAGGCACAATTCTGGCTGGTTTTGTCCACAAATCACGTAACCAAGTACTATTCACATGCTTCCCTTGACACAATACTTCCATCTGATGGAAGGCCTATGCATGGAAGATATAAAGCACCTGCCAACACTGGAAAAGTCAATGCAAGTAATGGAAAAGATTTCCTTGGTCCAAAACCTGGTCAGCATCAACTTCACTGAGAGTGAAGTAATAGAAACACAAGACAGTCACCAAAGCCTTCACAGTATCTTGTTCATACCTTTACATGATGTCTGGCAATGAATCAAACTAGGTTCATAATATTTCCCCATTAGCTTATGATCGCTATCAAGAAATTGCAAAATTGACATCTTCAACAACAGCAACAAATGTGATCTCTGGGTGGAAATCCAGCAGTAAGTACTAAGAATAGAGCCAGAATACAAGTCACATTTAAGACGCATGCAATTAACATGTTACAACCACACACTGCTTCAGGACTTTAATCCTTCAGGATGATGTCATGTCCCTGTTCATTTTTCAACCTGATTTACCTTTTTAACAACTGTTCGGTGAACTTAAGTCACTCTGTTTCCTTCCTCCATAAGCCTTTTAGATAGGTCTGGAGTGAGCAGAAAAACATTTCAGAGTAAAGCAACCTCACACACACAAGCTTGAGAGGCAAAAGTCCTCTGTCCAGAATTTCCCAGTTCAGGCTTTCAGTGTTTCCTATAGCCTAGGAAGGGAATTATCTGTGTTTACACTGAGCCTGGTGAACAACTACAGCGTTGTGCAAAACACTATAAAGTCCACTTTACCAATTTTTTTTATTTACTTGGTAATGTTACCAGTTGGTGTTAATAATTGCCACATCCTACAGTGGCTGGTCTAACACTACTGCGAGTTAATGGGTATTTCATAACTAATGCCTTCCTGTCATTCAATTAGACTCAAACTGATTTCCCTAAATTGTTACCAGCTCTTCTTTTTCTCCTTTTCCTGGGTATCTTTCACATATATTTACAAATTGCCTATTTCCTTACATCCCATGTTACCCAGTTCCATCCAGGAGCACAAAAAAAGCACAAAATTTTCAGCTATTTGCATAAGCACAACCATTTAAAAAATAATGCTAAAATGATTGGAAGTTTAAATTGTTAAACAGCAGGCTACAATGGAAACGTGTTGGCTTTTCATAAATATAGTAACATAGCATTTGGATTTGTAGCTTTGGCACCTGTGGCACTTCAGAAGCATCATCTTACTAATTCGCAGTGTGCTACCAAAGTAACTATCTACTGGCTCAGTTTGAAGAGCACAGGAACGGGTAAGTCATTGTCTCGGTGCCATACGTAGTGCTGTGGGAACAGAATATTGGCTGATGGGCCAAAAGCAAAGATTTTGATAGCCAAGAGCTCATGAAGACCTACAGACATCGGCATGCAGCAATCTCCCTGACAAAGACTGACTAGGATAGAAAAACACTAGAAATGCCCACAAAATCAGAAACCTGGGCACAAAGCAGTGAGACTAAATGCATCACCTTTCAGACAACGAGGAGAGTAGGACATACTGCAACCGATGCCTTGTCCAATGAATTACTTCATCAAAATTGCTGCTATCAGCAACACCCTTCATTACGTGCTGTACTAAATACAGCACAGTATGCATATACTTTTTGTGTGCACACACACACATATGTGTGTATATATATANAGTTCCATCCATGAGCACAAAAAAAGCACAAAATTTTCAGCTATTTGCATAAGCACAACCATTTAAAAAATAATGCTAAAATGATTGGAAGTTTAAATTGTTAAACAGCAGGCTACAATGGAAACATGTTGGCTTCCAGTATTAACTTCCATTTTTTTCCTAATTACTGATGAACAAGGTATAACTTCACCATCGATTTTTTTATCCTATAACCATAGAAAAGGGAGTTGAAAATTACAGCCCTCCACTGGTCATCTAGTTCTCCTCTTTAAGATATCTGTCCAAAATCTCCTTCAGAAATGTGAATAAAGAAGGTCAGATCAAAAATTCATAACATCCTTTAAATGATAGTTTCAACAGAAACAGACTAGGTAAAAACAACTTCTCCTTCATCACGGTTTTAAACATACAAAATTAAAATATCCCACTGGTCACAGAAGTACATGTGATTATGAGAAAACAATTACAGAAGAGACCTCTACAATTACAGACTCTAATCTACTATCTGAGCAAAAAGTGGAAATATTACATTACACAGAGACATGAAAGGGTGGGCTTTTTTACACACTTCTTTATGACAAGGATCCCCATGGTCTTACATAACTAAGAAAACATCAGCATTAGGAAATAGTGGAGCCCAACAAAAATGGCCTTGCACAATAGAACATCTGGAGCTGAACACTTTACACGCATGTGGAATGTGCTTCAAGACACTTTACTTTGTACTAGTGCATAGGTTTGGTACATTTTTCAAGTACTTGCCCCTGTTTAGCTTCATCATCAGCAAGGTTCAATGAGAGGCTAGTCTATCCTGATACTTCTCAAGTGCAGTCCTGATTTGGACTAAAATACTAAGAGATGCTGCAGAAGCCAAATAATACTAAGATGGTAATCATTCTTGTTCTAGGTATAAGACCACATTATTTTTGTTTTCCATGGCAAATTTCTTTTGCTGTGGCAGATTTATATCTTTCCTCTTGTTAGACAACTGAGTATTTACAGCCACATGCAGGACCTCAGCTTCATAAGCCAACTCCAGAACAGGAGCAACTCATTTGCAGACAATGAAGAGCTTTGTAATTTAGCTGTAGGGCTTCAAAATGAATTTCTCCAAAGACACAGGAGGTCTCAGCTTCAAAATACCCAAATGCTTCTATTTCATCATGAATTGTAGAGGACTTTACAGTAATGTATGCATGTTAGGGGATTTAGAACAATAAACTCCAACATGCATGCATCAAATTACTGCAAAATCAATTAAAATTTTTCTAGAAAAATTTGATCAGTCACTGATTTTTGCAGGTGTATATTAGAAGTACATACTTTACTAACATATGGCTGAGAATTGCTCATATGAGTGCACAGTTTCAGATAGTTCATCTGGAGCCCATCTTCC
This sequence comes from Gymnorhina tibicen, assembly GCA_013399875.1. Lineage (NCBI taxonomy): Eukaryota > Metazoa > Chordata > Aves > Passeriformes > Artamidae > Gymnorhina > Gymnorhina tibicen. Next base: position 42,839 of record VXAZ01008846.1, read on the forward strand.
CCCATGTTCAACATTTTCATCAGAAACAAGAACTGAGAGATAATGAACTCTTGGGGGAAGGTTGATGACCTTGATTCTGCTCTCAATAACTGTCTCAGAAACCATTTATCGTATCTTGCAAAAATACAGGTATAAGATGCACCCTGAGAATCAAAATACCATTTAACTGCTCCACTGAAGAGCTCTTTCTCCCTAAAAGACCTGATGACAGACCATTTTTTCCCCTGGGCTAAGATACCAGCTGAAACTGTGATTCTTTCTCTGTCAGAGTAAAATTAGGGGAAGGAGGTGGAGAGAAAGGGGATCACATTTTAGTTTTATTCCACTGATGCTGCCGCCTGTCAGTAAAAGATGAAGGGCTGAAATCCCATCAGTCTGGATTTGCAGATCTGAGGATGAAGAATTAGTATTTTTCTGTTTTTTGCAAAAAACTCCTTGATACATGGCTCCATTATTGAATGTTAACAGCTTTGGTTTAAATTACAAATGAGGTTCTATTAGCATAACCCGTACTTGGTTTCTATTTAAAAATATGATTTTCACCAAAATTGTGTCAGTTGAGAGCCTAAATGTTTTCATTTGTGGCTACAGATAAAGGAGAGAAGCAATTTTACATTTCACTAACTCAAAATATGAGGTGTAAAATGGTAAAATATTAAAGAATACTTTTAAGATACTATTGGTATCTCCTTCAACAGGAGGGGCAAGAAGTGAACGAATGGTGCTTAGGAATGATGTACCAAAGGCAGCCACAAACAGGCAGCAGTGCTGAAGGGGCAAAACCCGAAGTGTCTTTTACAATTGTCTCTCCAAAACAATTTTCTAAGTAAGATTCTTTTAAAAACCCTAAATTGCAATATGGAATAACTGTTTAATTTGCTTTGGTTTCCACCAAGTATGTTTTCATCAAAACACACTACACAGCAGATGGTTTCCGCTCTTATACTTTTCAACTATAGTGTTTGTGTCTTGCCCTTGAAAAGTAGTTTTTGTCTAATGTATCTCCTACCCATGGTTTTAACATATAAAAATATGCTGGTTTTCTGACATATACATGCATCAGCATATCAGAACTCATAAAATTGTTACTCTAAATGGCCAGGTTCCAACTGCACTGTTTGCACAGTGTTATCTTCTGTAATATTACATAGCGCTTCGAGCTGTGCAACAGCAAAGAGATCCAGCAGCCTGAGCCAACTATCACTGCAAACAGCCAGGCTGGTTGGGATGATTTTGGTGTTGGAATGCTTATGCTGGAGTTACTGTCTGCCCAGACCAAGTCAATCAGTTTCTCTATGCCTTATGATCTCCATGTGGAAAATACATACTTCCTGAATTACCTGTGTGCAGCAAAGGTACAGCAACCAATATACCATGAAAGTGAGATGGTATTTCTGCATTCAACCCACCCAAGTCTTAGCAGTGCTCCACAGGGGGTTAAGGTGATATTAATTCATTGATGTTTTCTATAAAGTTCTTTGAAATCCTCAGACGAAATGCACTGTATTATTAATATTACTACATGTTATGACTTATGCCCCAAAGGATCTCACCATGCTTTGTTAGCTGTATACAAGAATCCCTTCATTACCATCCAAATGCTTCTACCTCTGAAGCATAACAGTGCAGCTGTTTGCCAACAGACAGTAATTCTTTATAAACATTTACTGATCTTATATGAAGAATATTCTGTTCCACTACAAATGTATGTTTCACACCATTTCCAGTTCCTGAACAGCTCAGTGCCAGGGAACTGTAACTGCACGCAGGACACTAGACTCTATAAAAACGTCATTTTAGCAAAAGGCATCTGCTTAGCTGGCATCCTTATTTAGCCTAGCATGCAGCTTTCACTCACTTATACCACAGGAAAGATCTCTCAAATCAAAGTAATATGACTCTACCTCTCACAAAGTAGAAAATGAATGAAATTGACAGTCAGAACGGCATAAGGTCCAATTAATTGATGCTCTCAACCAATTCAGGAATCTAATCCAAAATCCTCTAGAGAAAAGAGACCTTATATAGAAGAAATGAAGATATGCTGACAAAAAGTTTCCTTTTCTCTCTTGTTTGTTTGCAACTTGAGACAAGACAAATAGCACATAGGTAGTTTTAGAGCAACTATCAATACATATTTATACTTCCCAAAAATGCCTGCAACCATCAAAACATCTTTCCCTTTTCCCTGTTTAAAACTTCACGTTGCTTTTAAATTTTGAGTCAGAATAACAGTGTGATAGGAACTCGATTCACTTTCTACATGGAATGGGATTGAGCCCGTGTGAAATTTTCTATTATTAAAAAGCCCCTGCTGACTTAGATACCTATGCTGTGGAAAATACTTGTTCTGTTAACTTTGATGCAGTCATTAATGTGTTTCTTGAACAGATACTCCTCAGGTTTCCATACTCAGATTCATTCACTGAACCCGGATATTCTCAGCCTGTTGGATCTCCTCAGTTTAACCCTCAAACAGGGTCAGGACAAAGTGTCATAAAATTTATAGTTCAATAAAAATAGGCACAGTTCTTCAGTACTCAAACATCCTCTGTTTAGTGGCACCTTGGCTGAACTACCCTTTTCATCTTCTCAGAACTAGGGTCTTTTGGGCTTTTTGTGATAATGCATAAAATTCCATTCACAACTAAACATTCTTAAAGTTGCAGAAGGATGGGAATAATACAAACCCAATCCCAATAAAGTCAGACAATCTTATAGGCTTGAAAAAAACAAAGCCCATAAAACTTGTTTCAATTTCAAAAAGAGACAGCCTGCCAGCTTCGGTGAAGCTTTGTGTATTTACCAGTGAGAATCTTGGCCAGAAAGTACTGATGTAACAGTGTTTCTAAGGGAAATATTTTGTTCTTGTTTAGAACACATAACTTAGTGATACTGAGATACAAACATTGGTTAATGTTATTTTGTGCAAATATTAGAAGGAGTAGACAGAGAAAGAGAAAATAACTAAAAATTATTAACATGAGGTTGTCTCCATTCTCTAAGCACTTTCTTTAGGCCAATTTGCAAGCACTCTTTTTAAAAACAAAATCACTTCCTCAGCCAAAAGTAGATTCCAGGAGTCAGTATTTGCTGTAGTTTTACATTATAATACATGCATGCTGCTGCTATGCAATACTGAATGAAATGTACCACTTTACATTACAATGAAAAGATGGAAACAAAATGAAAGAGACACCTCAGGTACAAAATGTAACATTCAAAGCAAAATTATAACAGAAAGAAAAATTTTATACACCCTAATAAGGGTTAGTCAGCCAACCACGAGTGGAAGTACAGAAATGGTGCTTACCATGAGCAGTCCTGTGCATTCCTGAGCAACAGGACATTTATAACTGAGACCATCTTTGAAGCATATTCAACTGCTGTCCATAGTGTCATCACAGCGATGTTAAAAATATGTATGAACTAAGTCTAGCTAAGTCTAGCCCTTCAAGGTAATAATCCAAATACGTGGCAATTAGACACAAAAAGACATCTAATAATAAATTACACCAAAATCTCTATGTCATATGCCTCCACTTTAGCTAAAAAGCAAATAGAGCCAGCATACATTACTTCTAATGTCTTTTAGACACATTCAACTATTCGATGGCAAGAAACTGCTCCCCACATACAGCCCTTACCCATGAAAAGTGGGACTGAAGAAGATGTTATGCTATTATCCTAGGTTAGCCAATGTAGTTGCCATTACTCAAGTACAGACAACAGTTTAAATTACTAAGGAAATCTAAAATACTTCAATACAAATGGAAAACAGAATTTCATCACAATCTCATTTAATCGGACACATTATCAATTAGTTGATAGCAGAGCAAATTGTTTCAAATTGGAAAGCCACCAAAATTCTTGCTCTTAAATTAACAAAAAGTGCAATTTTGTCTGTTATATTAGCACCAGATTTTTTTCAATCTTCCGTTGCAAGCTGAAAGGCAACAATGCCAGAATCTCATGATACATCCCTTTTACTACCTTACTAGAAATTAAGTAATGATATAGAGTTAAAATATTTGCATTTCTTAACCTAGAACCCAAATATAAGAAAACACCCAAAATCTGTTGATACTTCATAGTTAATACTAAAATGGCATTTGAGGTGCATTGTTTTAATGGTTACATACAATATCTAAGGGATATGGAAAATGTCCTTTTAATAAACTCGTACATATCACCATAACCATAATAATTTTTAAAATAATTTTGTTTACTAGTGTGAAAGCAGGATGTTTTTGTCAATGTCAGTGATAATACTTCTGCTTCTTAAGTCACAAATTATGTCACATGAGATGGAATTTATCTGTCTTAATGTTTAATAGAAAAATTGAAAGTCTAAATTTGTGCCAGTCACCTTAGGTTGCTTTTAATGCCAGTGACAAGAAACAGGCATCTCTAAAGAAAGAATTGTCTCATCTAAAGGCAGAAATAAAAAGAGTCTATGGGAATCCTCTCCTGGAAGTCTCCATCTCTCTTCACTGACTAAAGAAGCCTATGGTGACCAGCTCAGATTTATACCACCTATATTTTTAGATGGCTAACATCATGGGAAATTAATCCCACTCTTGACACCCTTCTCAAATAGCATTTGGGAAAAGTAAGCATAAAATGCAGAAAACCAGAATTACCAACAAGTGTAAGAATCAAAATACACTGTCCCAGAAAAATTCAAAAAACAAGACCCTCTTGTGAAAATAGCAGGGGATCTGTAAATTTGAAATGTCATACAGCGTTTGATCTCCAAGCCAGGACAGACTCAGTCATTTCTAGAAGATTAAGAATATACAGGGAATATTTTCAGAATATGCTGACAAAGTAATATGTCTCTTCTGAGTATGAGTAAGCAGCAGTTTTCAAAAGCTTATAATTCAGGGCAATAAGGACAGATATTCAGAGGCATGGCAAAAGACACATCTTATAACCCATTAAAGCTTCCCTTTCAAACTCCAAGTCCATGCTCAAAAGCAAAGAAGAGGTCACAGACCTTTTTTTAGACCTTTTTTTTTCCATTCTCAGGAATGATACACCCATCTCACAGAAACTTTTGCAAAGACATTCAGGCTATAGCAAAACTGTGGGCAGAAAATGTCTGCCAAATTAATCAAAGTTAAAATTCAAGAAAGCTGACATTCGAAGAGAGAGTCCCTTTCTCCTAAGTATTCCAAAACACAAGGAAGCCCCTCAATCACACATCCATAAAAGACAGAAGGCTATGTTGTGAAGTCTCACTGTACATTTGCCCAGGTTTTACATGTTTACATTGGCATCCTCTTGAATTATGTATTGTCCCAGAATGGCCATTTGCAAGTAACTGAAAACAGAGCTTATAATGAAATTCTTAAGTCACTTTATAGGTCTCATTGATCTCTAAAAAAACTTCAGGAAGACAGCTATTTCTATTGTGAATTAATGGAGCTCGCCTGCAAGGCTTTGTTCCTAGTTATGTCTCTTTTTTTTTTTCCAGGCACAAAATGATACTAAAAATGTATCTTTCTTGCCATGGATCAAGTGAAAAGACGCTATTTTTAAACATCTAAAATCCCCATCATGTGACTCTTCATATCACGTGAAACCTGGTGCTAATTCAAAGCTAAAAGATAATTTCACAGACTGCAATGTGATTTTCATAATTATAATCACAAGTCTTTAAAAATAATTTAACACGTTTTAGAAAGCTTGCAAATTCTGCCATGTCTCATTTTAGCCAAAACTTAAGTAAAATACTAAATATATACTAAATACATACTGAATAACTAAATACATAAAATAGAAAAATTTAAAAGAATTTTAATGTCATAAAATAAAATAGCAGAATATTTCTGCTCTTGCTTACCTCTAAATATCCCCAAAATCATAGAATAGCTGAGACTGGAAGGGACTTCAGAAACTCATTGAATCTAAATCCCTGATCAAGCAGGGTCAGATGCAGCAGGCTGCTTTTTCCTTTGGGTTTTGAGTATCTCCATGGATGAGGCTTCTACAACCTCTTTGTCTCTCCAGTGTTTGACCATCCTCAAGATAAGGAAGTTTTTTATATTATGGTTCAATGGAAAAACATAATTTAATAATCTGTATGCAGCTTGTACCCACTGCCTCTCATCCCGTCACCAGGTGTCAATGAGAGAAGTCTAGCTCTGTCTTCTTTACACCCTCCCATCAGGTATTTACTGTGAGAATGACATGTTACTCACTACTTCACTGTTCAGGAGACAAGGATCTTGTGCTTAAATTAGTCCAACCACTAACATTCGATATCACCCAACCCACACATCATGTTTGGTGCTATACAAAATCAGGCTAGCATCTTCCGAATTCAGAAATTATGTATGTATATATGAATTATACAGTATCGTGCCTGCACTATGAATCACAATATGACACCTGCTTACTTGTTAGCCACTTATGACCATTTACTGGTTTTGGAGACCTGAATTTTAACTTACAAAGGACACAAAAGACTGCTCTATCACAGTATGAAATGCACAACAGAACAGTAGTTCCCCATTAGATAATAAGTAAGGGTGCCTCACACACATTTTTTAACTCTTATAAATGGCAAAGCACTAAAAATATCTATAAGGTCTGAGACTATAGCTCACCGAGGAATTTAAGCTACAGAAACTAGCACAGCTGCCATCATGTGCTCCCCCACACTTTTGGCTGCTAATTCCCACCCCCATCACCCTCTGTACCAGTGACAGCCCTTGGACAGCCATATGGAAGAAGGCTGGGATAAACCCAACCGAAAACAAAACCAAATAAATAATTGGCTATTTTCAGTCTGATCCATTCTCCAAACTTATCAACAACTACATGTGCTGAGGGAGAATGACAATATGGGGAGGAAAAAAGAAGCTGGCACTGCATCTTACACAGACGTGCCAGGTTAAAGTGTTCATTGAACATTTAGGCTAAAGCTAAGCAGTCAACACAAGCTACTCAGCAAGTAATACTGCATTACTCAGGCACTGCTTTCAGAATGAGCTGGATTGGCCCCTAGAGATGCCTGCTTCTCTCCTGAGGGTAAGCAGAATCTAGAATGACTGAGATACAGCTGCTTAGTTTCTATGTATCTAAATTAACCAATATCTAGATGAGTAGAAAATGGTAGAAAAACTGGGTTTTGACTCTTACAGCGCTTCCTTCCCATCAACAATTGCCATTTGGAAAAAATAATTGTAGCATAGCTTACCATCCCACTAACATCAAAAGGGTATGTATTTTCTGCATGGTCCACAAATTTTTTTCCTAAACCATATTTTACATCTATAAGCAATACGTTTCAGTGATGAGTACTGTATTCCTCCCACAGGGCGTATAAATCCACAGCAGAAACATAGCCACAGTTCAGTTATAAATCACTTACATTTCTTCAGAGTCACTTTGTCACTTTGCTGTGCTGTGGGAAGGGATGGTCTTTTCCTTTTTACTCAAACTGGTCCTCCTTCCAAAGTGTCTGTCACGTCTATGGCAGATAAGGACAAAAGGTCCTTAACTTTCACTTGTAGTTATCTAAAGGAAAAAAAGGAAAGGAACACAGTAAGTGCAAGCATCCATATTGCATTTTTTATAGCAAGGTATTACAACCATCTCATTAAAACACACTTCAGTGTCATCCTTACACATATGTACTGCACACCTAGGAAAAAATCCCACACATTTCACATCTTTCTTTCCTTGTACGAGACATGTGAAATAGTCACTACTCCTAGAGCAGTCACCTGCTTCGCTTCTGAGATTCATAATAACAAGACTGTGTTACTTTGAAAAAGCAAGTGCACAAGCTAAAAGATGATTCCATATTATTGATTATTTATTTTGTACCACAAAGACACTGCGAATACTTCTGGCTGGGTTCAAGCAGGCAATCACAGTTTGTTGAGCACAGAATCACTAGAAACCATCTTGGCTAGGCATTATTGATAAACATTCTAATCTGAATCTTCTGTTAAACAAAACAGCTCTCTATTGCCCTACATCTTACTGCTCAGAAAGTGAGGCCTGAGGTTTATGATAGATAGGTCTCATTGAAATTTCTTCATGAAAACTTAAAACTCACCACTCCATCAGAGTAAAATCCACAAATTGAATGCTAAAAAATATTGAGAAAGAAATAAAGGACAAAGCATAACATGTCATTTGCGACTATACTAATCCCTATCTTGAAAAGCGTGCTCCACTCTCTTGTCCAGCACAGAACACAAAACAACAGAGCTAATTAGCAAAGGTTCAGAGATGAAAACATACACGATCAAAGGCTTAAAACAGTTTCCATATATGAAGAAGAACTCAGTATACCACCAATATCAAGAAGGGAAAAAAGCTGACTTAAGGAAGGGCATGATAGAAAACAACAGAAGTCTGAAGAAGATGGAAAGACTGCACAGACGTTGTATGTTCCCTATCCTTTGAACTCAAGAACTGCCTAATAAAAGCCAAGTTCGAAAGAAAAACGGGAGTTTCTTCTCCACAAATTGTGTGACAGAACTGTGAACTTCTTCCCAAGGATGCTGTTTATGCAAGGAGGTTTCGTAAATCAAGAGGACGATGGAGGTATCCTTGGAAGACAGCCGCCACTGGAGACAGATGATGGCTTAAGTGAACCATTGGTCTGAACCAGGATGACCAGTCGTATCTCCTTGTATATTCACTTATATTAGTGCCAGTTCAACAAATTTTATATCCATTTTACACTGATCTATTCACCACTCAAGAACAAGAATTACTGCATTAGGTACACAGGGAGTCCAGTCTTAGTTGCATTTGAAGTACAGGCTAGATCCTTTTGAACACCAAAGTAAAATCCCATGGTTCTCTGTACTTTATTATATGCTTAATAAATTTGATTGATTTTTCCAAAACACCATCACCACTGAAAAAATAAAATAAAATCAAATGAGGTAGGAAAGTCTTACTATAAAGCAGCAGTAGCCTTCCTCTCCCCAGTCCGCAGTCCCCAAGCAGCCAGGGCAGAGGGCTACAAAGCAAGGTTCTGCTTCTCAAGTTGTTCGCTGGTCTCATGGGTTTGAGTCTAACTTCATCCATGTGTTCCCACTCAGTTCAACACTTATATAAATGCAGGTCAGCATCTCCATTTCCCAAGTTTCATCTCAAAGTAAACCTTAAAAATCATATAATCTGTATTCCAATATCTTCTCTTTTGCTTTAATCTCTAGGATACAGCAGTGTTTCTGATTTATTTTGGGTAAGTGCAGATCAATTAAAATTCCTTCAGGGAAGCCTTCTGAACCAGCAGAAAGTGAATGACTGTCATCAGGAACAAACACTTTTTGCTGTCATGGACTGGCATGTCACACTTTTGAGTAAAAACGATCTTAATTAATTCTATCCATACCTACCAGGTGTACCAAAGGAATATAACCAGTCCTTTCTGCTGTCTTACTAGATACAGATCTTTGTGTCTGTGAACCAAGTATCCCTATATGTAGAGTTGTGCATTGGCACATTATATGAAGAAGCAGCCTGTACTAGCACAAAAAAACATAGCAGGACAGAAATAACTTTGCTCAGACATCAGTATGCAACCAAAATCCCTTTTGCAAGATGCATGAATTAATACCCTCAAATTTCACCCAAAACCCAGACATTTTCCGGTATATCTACATACATAACTATTCATTAACACTCTTTTTAGACCCTACAGCGAAGAACTTGAATAACTGACACTTTTTTGGTCAGTTTGAAATATTGAATCAAAGTATGTTTACTGTTCAATCTATCCCCCTCTTTGAGAAAGAAGAGGTTGCTACAATGTTTGCTGTTCTATTTGCTTCTGCAGCTTAAATGGCTACACTGAGGATGAAAAGAAATTCACTGTATAGCATGCTAATGATCAAAGACTCATGTACCACTGGCCTATAGCAATATTTTAGGCTACCTCTCCCTTCTATTATTTGTCCAGCTTTTCTGTTTAGAACGTTAAGGGTAGGAATATAACCAGACAGCTCAAAAGATATTCAAGGTCTGTTTGATATCCTTCACATCACTTTGATACTAACTATAAATAAGAGCAAGCTGTACCAAACAAGAACCAAACGTCTTAGCATTGATATATGAGCAAAGACAAGCTTCTTGAAAAATGGCAAAATTTAGAGACACGGGTTCCAGCTATACTAGAGAAGGTAAAATACTAATGCAGGATAAACCTATTGAAAACAATCTGATAGTAGCAATAGCAATTCAGAATTATCATCACCACTACTTAAACACTGAGAAAGAAACACATGAGAACAAGCAGATACCTACTGGTTGTCAAATAAAAGCTTTGATTTTTATTCTTTCCACATGTGGCTTCAAGTTACTATTAACAAATTTACAAAATCTTCCCATGAATATCCTCTTGACTCTCTCAAACAAGTGCACATAAAGGGGGAAAAGTTGATACTCATTTATCTCACTTGCAAGCATTAGAAATCAACAGCTACCTCAAAAAATCATGTAAACTAAGAATGCATTATTTTCACTCATTTTTTTATATAATTTCACTTTATGGTTAAACAAGCATTCATGCCTGCTGTAAAAATTTATTCCATATATTCCTTAATTCAATTATACCCTGGTGGAAATCCACTTACATCAAAGATACATGAAGAAGTTTTTACATGAAGAATTTCTTAGCTTATTTTTTTTATTTCTGAAACAGCACAGTGATACAAGTAATCTGCAATTTTAAAGACACAAATAGATTTCAGAGTACATATATTAATTTGGGATATTAAAAGCTACACTTGTGTGCAAGCTCACACCATTCCCTTAAATTACATAAGACACAAAGTAAAAGCTATGCATCATAAAGTGATCTTATTAGCATAACAGTTACAGGACTTTTTTGGCAATTCATAAATACACAGCTGCATTACAAAGCCATCCCAAACAAGCACTGATAAAATATTTTATCTCTTGACTGTCGCATGTTTTCAGAGTTTGCTAAAGAAAAATGCACTAGGAGAAAAAGTATTTAAGGACTATACAAGCAAGTTTCTTAACTCTTTTGGGATTAATGTGATATAAAGTTCAATTTTTGTAGATAAGCATCCTGTTAATTTTACTTTCAATACCTATAGCCTATTCGGTGTAACTAAGTAAAGGCCTGATATCATAGCATACAAAATCAAGGACTGGATTGGAGTTTTGAGTTTCGTTTGGTGTAAGATTGAACAATATTTACTCTCATTTGTATAGACTGCCTAAATTACAATCCTGTGTCTTTAGAACCATGTTTATGTAAAAGCCTTTACCCAGAAATCTTATCTCAAAAAGCATAAACTCACGAAAATAATTACTGCTTTGCTAACAAATGCCAAAAATATTGTTAAGAACGATGTATTAAAACAGTGACAAAAGACATAAATATATCTGTGCTAAAGTCCCTTCCAGCTGTGGTATCATTGTCCTAATCTGGAAACCAGAGAATGAGTAAACAAGAGATCAACCATGATTTAAATAATTAAAGCAATAAAGGTGTTATATTGCAAACTTTCCTAAATGTTGTGCTATTAAACTGAATGAAGCTGTTTGGTTTGTCTGCAATTTAAGAAACCTTATTATACTATGATCAAAAAAACAATGCTTCTGAAAACATCAGAGTTGGCACTACTTCCCTTCTACATAATAAAAAGAGAAAGGACAAATTATCTATCTACAGGTAAAAGGGTCTTTCTACTATGCATCAGTGACATGATGAAAATCAGTAATTCTCCTTACATTTTTATACAGATCTCCTGCAAGACCTGAAAAGACATGCTAAAATATGTAATATTTTAAAATCTATTCCTCTCATCAGTTGTACACCAAGTTCTTCAAATCTTCTGGATTTGGATTATCATTAAGAGTTAGATAAATATACCTCACTTCTCTTGCAGATTTAGTCAATATTTATTTAAAATATATTGACCAGAAATACAACCTTAAACTGAATTGTAAGAGGACAGAATGGCACGAAAACAAAACAAAGACTTATGTCTAAATATTCCTTGCATGACTACCTGTCTACCATCCCAAAGGAAATTATATACGTGAGATGGATGAGAGAAGACACAGGTTAACTAGCTCTGCTAGGCACCAACCAAGATATAATGCTGGATTTGGGACAAACAAATGTAATACTGTTGTTAAACCAAGATCCAAGCTTGGGAAGGTTAAACAGATAGTGGTAAATTTGTACAGTACTTCTTGTGGCAAATATGTCTGGGAATATTTTACTCCAGCCATCACCAGTGGGAGAAGTGCCACCTCCTTTCCCCCATATTCCTTCCAGCTCTATCTGCCCTTCTCTTTCTAACATTAGGCTGTCATTAAGCACGGGGACACGCAGCAGGAGCTGAAGAAATAAATGCTGAGCAGTTCAGTGTGATTCCAGACAAGGAGCATCACACACAATTCAGCCCATCAGGGTTATGCAATCAACACCAACACCAATGTGATGGTAGCAGGAATTCAAGTTTGGTTTTATAATCCACCTCATTGCTAACTAGTTTGGATCGCTATCACTTGAGAGAAGATTACTCATTAATGTCCAGTACTGTTACGGTGCTGCAGCACTCCTGTATTACTGGCAGGGGTGTAAAAGGTTTCTGCAGAGAGAGAGATGTGAGAAATTCTGCAAAATTTCATTTGGCTTTTTTCCCCTCTATTTCTCCTTTTTCCATTTATTTTCTCTGCCACTATCCCTTTTGCTGAAAACACTGTCCCCTTATGCAGCTCTGTGAGGAACGTGTGCATGGAGCCAGCAGGGACAGGAAGAGAAGAGGAGAGCACTCAGTGACAGCCGGGATCCCTCCTTGTCACCTTAGGCAACGCCAGAACGCGGGATGGAGCGAGAGTCAGCAATGCTGAAGCCAAAGGTACAAGGGCATGAGGTTTTACAGACAGATTATGGGTGATGAAACTCTGGAAACTATGGCAGGCCAGACAATAGGAGCATATGTTTATCTGAGGGGATGATTTACATCGTTATGCAGAAGAAGGTAGAGTTTAACTAAAAATATGAACATGTCTGTGCTTGATCTCATGGACCTGTTTGCTTCTGGGTGCTGTAAATAGGATGACATCCTTGGGATATCCTTAAACTCAAAATTTTTCTTCTGAACTTTGGCAATTAGGTTGTAAATAAAGGTTCATTTACACTGTGGAGTTTCCTAGGAGAGTTTGATTTATTTTATTGTCATTATTATATTGGCTGGTATATATTTCTCTCACAAAACAGTGCAAATCACTTTTCTGAATAACTGCTATTTGTACTGCCTACTTCATTTGACACATACAGAGCATACAGTGGTCTGGAGGTAAAGGTAAAATTTCCAGAGAATGCAGCAGCACAATGACTTAAACCACTCTAATCTGGAGCCAAAGCAGCCCTAACTTCCCTAACCTTCTTCAGCTCCACCTGCAGACTCTCACTCCTCCCTTGTGCTGACATTAAAACAGTCCTGCAAAACAACTCATCAACTTTTGACCAAAACATGGTCGTCATCCTTGCTAGGGCAAGAGAGGAGTGAGGAGACATAACATGGGATCACACAATTGTGATGTGGCATGGCTCGGTCCGCTGTGGAAGCTCAGCCTGTGTGTCTTGGGGTGTAGACTGATGAACATTTTTTCCAGTGGCAGAGGCAGGACCAGTACCACCTCACCCTTCCCAGCACTGGCCACTGAGCTGTGCCAAGGAAAGTATGCATGGAGCTACATGGTCAGCCATACTGGGGAACTAACCTAGATTAAAAGTAAACTGGCTAAATAAAAGCTGCTTTCAAATTTATGGAGTCCACCAGACCCACAAAACACTGGGTGAACATTTTTAGAGGTACAGCAATGAGGAGAAGGAACCAAAAGATGCTTAAGCCAGTACTACAACTAAAGAAGCATTTACCACCCCATGATCTGATTAGCCTATGGAATCCAGCAGCCAAAAGCTATCAGATATCACTGCAGCCTAGCAAGCACCCTCATCCCCAGCTGCCTCCCCCTCTACTCCTCTGGAGCCTACAAAGACACACTACAAAGAAGTGCAAAGACCCACACGGCAGATGAGATGAAGTGCAGTCCTCAGGGCACAGGTGTAGGCTCTGTGACAAGGACAGGCTGCAGAAGGGCAGCAAGGACCATAGCACTAACACATAGCAGCTGCTAGGTTTGATTTACATGTCTTAGAGAACTGGGGGCCATTATTAGAGTGGATGTACACCAGCCTGGCATGCTTTGGTTTATTATGATTACATCTGTACAGAGGTATGGACACACTTGTGTTCAATACCCTAAATAGTGCATTTTAAGTATTTATATTATAAACTGAAAACTAAATCAAAGTAAAAGTCTAGTTTTTGGCCTTAAGATTAAGCAATTTTTTTTAATTTGCAAAAGGAAACACTAAATTCTATTTTCTAACCCTTATCATTTTAATGATATTTGATTCTTACAATTTATCACTTTTTTTTTCCAAGTGACATGGCTGCACTGTATCTAATATGAAGTACCTAACTTACATATACATTGTCTACACCTTTAGAGCACACATAAAATAATCGTGGTCCATCATTCTATTAAATTATTATCCACTTTTTAATAGTTTTGTTTAATGGATACAGGAGGGCATTCATTACATGAAACCTTAGTATGAGGTATCAGTTTGTAAACAGAGCAGCAAAATACGGTATGATGCAACTCACAGTTCAAGAAATTCTGGGGTTTATATTTAATAATTTTACGTTTGCTTTTATATTAATTTTCCACACAATTAAAAACTAATAATTTAAAAAAAAAACCTTAAGAGAAAATGGGGGAAAACACCTTATCTGCATTTCTCTTCAAATTCCATTTGGACAACAGTATTTCCTAAATGTAGCCTATTCACTGCTGGATATGTAATTACCTTCAGTTCATAGTCTAGACATTAATGCTTTCGTAGTATTTAAGACTCCTTGTAACATGCTTGCTGCTTTAAGTAAGCAAGGCTAAATCTTGACCAGATAAATTAGCAAAGAATGCAATAAAAGCTGCAATAAAAGAACTTTATCCTCCAAACCTTCAAGTTGCTGCTAAATGAGATTTCTTTGAAATGCAGATCAGTTGAACTAGATTAGTGAATTTTAGCTCCTGTCAACATCATAACAAAATACAAATACAATTGTTCACTGGCCTTATCTCCATGCTTCCATCTGCTGCCTTGTTATTTACTTTCCTTGATTTACTATGCAGATCTAAATAAGACACATCAAGGAGGGCTTACAACACAATGGCTTCTTAAGCTTTACATCAAGGTATTTGAAACTGAAGCCCTGAAAGGGCTGCCATCAAAGACATATCTCTAATGAACTTCCATATCAGAGAGGTTTGGTATTTAATACTGCTGTGAAAAGAAAAAGCTACAAATCAGAATGGCCTATGAAGGAAAATGTCTGCAAATCTTGATGAGATTAGCACCTACTAGAATTAATATCCCAATAAAAATGATATCTGGTTCACTGAAGAGTTAAAATTCCAACCTTTGCAAAAATAATGCCTAGTGTCAGAATGGGAAAACTCAGCTGACAAGGTTGAAAGGTCGGGGAGTATTCTTTTTTCTCCACAAAATGTTCAAAAAGCATTTTTGCTGGTTGATTGATTAAAATACTGTTGACAAACTAGCCGTGGAATGAAATAATTAACAGACAACAGCGCTACTGTGGTACTTTCTGCAACAGTGGAATTTTACAGTATCTTTAAAAAAATTAGCAGCAAATTCATGGCAAAATAACATAATCTAAAATGACAGCATGCAACATTTCTTCATCAATTTTACTATTTCCCTTTCTCCCCCACAGCAATCTATGGCAGTGCAGGATAAAATCTTCTGTCAGTTTGCTTAAAAAAAACAATCCTTAAGTGCCATTTCTATTACATGCCACAGTCCTACTTGTGAAGTGCAATAAACAAAGAAGTTTCCTCCTCATGACTTAACCTCTCTCTACATACCTGATAAATTAAACAAATATAAAAATCTTAGAAGTTTCCAAAGCCCAGGCATAACCTTGTGCAGTAAACCCCCAGTTCTTGCAGTGTGCTGCCACTTGACAGGAGTTTTTTTGCTGGGCATTGAAGTACATAAACAAATGATACTTTTCTTTCTTAACAAAACATTTCAATCATTTATGTTGTTCTATAGCAAGGGAAGATCCCACAAGCATGTTCTGTACTGTGGATCAATCAGCTCCAAACCGAAGTAGACATGTTGTATGCTCCAGTGCCCGGAAATCATGCTGCAGGCTCACCAGATGATGAAAACAGAGGTATGCAGTGTAGGGGAGCCCCACATGGCACCCGCTGGCTTCTGGGCATGTCAAACTTCACAACTACCCTACAGTCAATGACAGCAAACACCTTCCCTTTACTTCTTGCCTCCAAACATGTACTTGTCTTTCTACCCTCTTCCAAATTGCAGGCAGTCTTCCAGAAACAAAGCCCCCAAACAGAAGCAGCATCCCATGGCTGTACTGCAGAAACCACAGTTGTCTTCTTGCTGTATTTCATTTCGTACTGGGTATGTTCCAGGCTTACTTATGGCCAAGAGAGACCACTACTTTTCCTTGTTTAATGAAATGACAAAACAACAGATTTGCATATGTAGAAGCAGGTGCTGTAACAGGTTTGACGACTCTTGACCTAAAGCATGTAAAATGATTTATCAGCAACAGCTGTCCCTAAGGTATTTGGGCTCTGACGGACAGTCAAAACTTCACCATCTGCACTGCCGTGTGTTAAAAATGACAATCTGAATTAAAAGCTGGTCAACAAATCTCATGTAACTAATGCCTTCCATATCCTCATCCATATGTTGAATTCCCAAGACACACAACACTTGGATTATCTATTATAAATACCAGTCTTTAAATCTAAATAAAATAAGACAATCTAGGAAGATATGAAAAGTAAGTCTGTGGCAGTTGCTACTTATTCACAAAACACCTGCTCAAATAATACTTTGAATGTACATACGTTTGAAATGCTTCTACGATTTCACATCACGATATAAACATATGTTCTTTCAAAGTAGCATTATATGTCTTTTCAGAATGAAAAAGTAACTATAAATATCTACAAAGGCTAATATACTGCCTTTTTTGAATGCCCTGACAAAAAAACCTGATTGATAGCAAAACACCTCATAGCATCTGTGTGTTCTCGGCACAATGAAGGTATCCCAGGGTATTGAGGTTTGCAATTCGTGTTCTGATATTTCTGTGTGAAGGGGAAAAGAGTTTTTTCCCCCCAGACCAGAGGAAGGAACCTGAGAGTCTGAATATCACCCCTTGGTGAACACAGTGACTTGTTCTGGAGCTATGCTAGCAGAAGGTAGCACCATATGCCCGGAGCCCCAACTTGGATGCTCTTTCTACAGTCTAATGTGCTTGTCAAAAGATGTTAAAATCACAGATTCACTTTCTCTGGATATATTTTATTATTGTAAAAAGCAGAAAGAAAGGCAAATACAATATATTATGACATATATAGACCAGCATCCAAAATATAAGATGCAAGATCTTTTTTCATCGGTGAACAGTTTCTGATGTGTTTAACATTACAGCAATCTCGTGCTTGATATCAATCACAGTTATTGTAACTCTTACTGATTACAAACTACATTCTAAACTTCAGTATTAATATTCCTTCTCATACAAATAAGGAAAAATACAGCTCATTACCTGGAAATGAATGAAAATGAACTTTGCTCCACTGAATTTCACTGAACTTTTAATTATTTCCTTTTAAAGACTCAGAACACCAGAGATCTTACCAATGTAATACAGGAAGAAAATTACTGAAGTAAGAAAAAACTAATCCATGGAGCACATACTGGAAGCAAATCTAAAATACCAAAAAATGTGCTTCATAGCATTTCTATAGATAACTTTAAATGTGGTGGCACACATAAATTCATTTAGTTATATTTTGGCCTTTAGTTTTTAGAAGAAATACAAGCATTTAAAAAGAAGTATACATATACATACATATATATATATATATACATGCACATACATATATTTGCAGGCACTGCTGAAAGACGGGAGGTAGTTTTTTCTCAAGTAAATAATAAAATTATCTTCCAGAATTTTGTAAGATTCAAATCTCTTTCAAACAGTTACAATTTCTTGCAAAAACAATGAAGATTTGAAAAAAAAAAGAAGTACGATTTATTTACTTGCTAGATTGTAACTGTCTGTCGAGAGATACGGTGATCCCCTCAAGAGCATAAATATTTAGACAAATTTTAAAATGTGTATTATATACTTGACAGAAGGTATTTACATGACAGCCCAGAGCTTAAGCAATCTGATATGAAATATTTCCCCATAAAACAAAGTCAAGTTAGAAAAAAAGTGCAGCTCAGCCACATAAAGAGGCTTGAGATTAAAAACATAAGCATTTAGAAAGAGATTAGCCATATAAGTGTTTGCATCAAAATTGCAATAACTTTCATCCTACTTCTCAATTCACTGGATCCTATGCATGAGTTTATGAAAATAGAAGATGAGCAACACACAGCATTTACTCTGTGTCTTCTTTTACTAAGCTGTTTAATTGCCTGCTCGTTATCTGCTGCCCTCTGCTCCCAGCGGTGCTGCATCCCAAGCAGGCGGAGAGGCCCTGGCATGGCAGGGATGCCTGTCTCATCCAGCTGCCATGGGGAAGGTCAGGGGCTGGGCTAGGAAACCTCTCCTCTCCTGCCTCGCAGGAATCTGGAAGCCCAGCTCCCTGAGCTGCTCTGACAAAGTGAAGTCCAAGAGAGACAGAGATTGGTAAAACGTGGAAACAAACCTTGCAGACCTTGTTGGCGGGGGTGGACTCCTGCCATCTCCCTGAAACACAGCACAGCTCTCCCCAACACAGATGCTGTGGAAGCTGAGGGCTCATTTATCACTTCATGATCTACTGTACTTTATCTTGGTGGTATTAAACAAACTACATATTTTGAGACCAGATATTCTGTCACAGATTTTGGCAGTAACACACATGGATTTTGGCAGCAAGAACAATTCTAAAACACCACCATGACTCAGGAGAATCCTTCCTCCCTCCACAAAGACCATGAAGAGTGAGACTTGGGACCTCAACACAGCCAAAACAAACTGCCAACACATGAGAAACACGTACAGAAAAATCTGGTAAATAAACTTAAAGGCATAATCTCCCGCTGTACTTTGTTCTTTTCAAAAGGCAGATGAGCTTAGGAAGGAAAACTGCTGGCTCAATGCAGCCACTGGGCACTTCATAATCATGAATTGCTGCCACCAAGCAGCAACTTTCCATAAAAAAGGCATGAAAGGTAAGAGTACAAGTATCAAAAAGCTATCGTGTGAGGACCTGTTACATTCTCGTAAGGGAAAACAATTAGCTCAGGAGAACTGTATCGATTAAAAGAATACGCAAAAGCAAAGACCAAAGGGATTAACAAGGAGCAAACCCAGAGCCAAACACTAAATTGGAAATGCCTGGTCAAATAATTTAGGTTTGAACCATTTTTATTTGCTTTCATGCAATACTAAAATCAGATTCATCCTACCTATCTTTAAACATCTACACAAGATACAACCTCTACCTAACGCGGTGCTCCTAGCAGAGCCTGTGGCTTTCCTCTGGATGGGAAGCCAGGGAGAGGAGCTCTTCCAGCTCAGGAGCATTAGCAAAGCACCTGATGTTTGAATGGATGAATCCAGCCACTGTTAGGATGAATCACAAAAGAGAGTGGACGGTAAGTTATTTGGAAGAGAAGAGGAATTGTTGGATACTTTTCCAAACATAACTGAGTTTCAAAAAAAATTCAACTTTAATTAATAGCAAAAGATTCTTGTAGTCCAGATTGTACATCAAATTTTACAATGGATATCTCCACAGAGGAACACTGATTTATTTTTTCCCTGGTATTTCAGACCGTTTGAGTGTCTGTTATTCAATTCTGTGAACTTAAGGGTATTTGCTAAATGAGTTTAGATACAGAACCAAACGTTTTGCTATATTTAGCTATATCTTTCAACATTTGAATAAATTAAAAGCTAGGAAATGAGGGTGAAAAAATGCTGAGGATATTTGTTTTTAAAGCCCCAAAACAAAAATCAAAATCCCAGCACATATGGACATCATGTACTTGTGGACTATAACAAACATAACAGTTGTGAAATAAATTATTTCTTTTTCTACTCTCCTTTCAAATTATAAAGCAATCTTAATTTTGAAAACTGTTGCCTTCTGTAAAAATATGTGTCTTATGATGTACACAGAATGGTTTGTTCCCACAGACTTATCTACTTAGTAAATTAAGTAGCTCAGAAAGGTAATCTTTATGTTTGCAGCACATAAAATATTGATTATTAATATTGTATAATAAAATAAGGTGACAACTAGTAAATTTTCAGATATAATCTCTCCACTGAAGTCTATTTCCTTTTTGTTTACATACAAATTCTCTTTTAAAATTTAAAAGTGGAATCTTAAAAGTGGAAAAATACAATTATGAAATGTTCTTTATTTGCAATTAAATTCCAAGGTTGCAGAATACTGTATCTGTCCCAATTTTAGAGAACTGCTTAGGGCATCTGCCAACCAAGTTTCAAGAGGATTAGCTGTAATGAAAATGCAATATATGTAAATACAACCACGTATTTAAATGTCAAATATTTCAAACACAATAGAGAAATTACAAATTCAAAGTTATCTTTTCAAACATAATTCTATCAACTCCTTTCATGGAAGATAAAAACTCAGAAACAGCATTTTTATACTGTACAAAACACACAATGTGGCAACATATTAACTTATCCTTCTTAATGTATCTCTTTATTGAACTGAATGTGTTTTCTTTATGAACACACAACATACCCCATCTTTAACACCAATTTCACATACTTCAGATTCACCTTGTAGATTCAGAAGAATCTTGTTCCTTGTGCTAAAGCCTACAAATGTAAGGTAGGGTATGAACTTTAAAAAGTACATTTCCCTCTGTGCTCTTTGGGTATCCTGTTTACTTGACACGATGTACAATATTAGCACAGGAGAAAGAATACAATTACAAAAGAAAACAAAATCATGCAGCTAAAACTCCTCTGACTTCAGACACATTTTTCTCATCTCTGGATGTGGTACAACCTTGCTGTGAACTATTAGCTTTCCAGTACTTAGAGACAGACGGTTTCATACTGCTCAGCAGAGATTACTGCTGTCTATCTAAATAGGGCTTACAGTGGCATCAGCATATTTTATTAACTCAGAACCATAAATCCTATTCTTATGTGCTTTCAAAGACCAATACTCCTAGGGTCAGTTAAATTTACAACAGAGTGGCACCTACAAGAAAGAAGCTTCACAGTAAGGATATGCTGCTTTCCCCTTGGAAATTCTTATATCTATTGTAAGTTTAATAAACAACACTTCATCATTGAGACTAAACAACAGTTTTGCAAGCATATTTTTAGCTCATTGCAACGTTACACAGTACCCCAATATACTTCATAATGCCTCACAACAGAGGTTTTCTTCATGTTTCAAAATTCTCCATTCTTGGCATGATGAGCAGATCTTAACTTCTATTCTTCTGTGAAGCTTTATTTATAAACATAGGCTGTTATCAAGGTTCTAAAATTTGGGGATTTGATTTAAAAGTAATAAAACAATTTTAATCAACATCTTCTTGAATTGTTGACTTTGTTTACTATTTTATCTTTTATTGTAACACTACATTATTCAGTAGAACTTCACTCTCAACTAACAACATAACAATGCAATGTTATCACAGCTATGAAAAGAAAAGCTGAGCTTTGAAGCTACTTGATTTTGTCCTATCAAAACTGCTGTCTTGCACTAATTGCAGAATCTACTTAATTTGGTATTTTGTAACAAAAAAGTAAAGAGACTACAAAAAGTAAAGAGTCAGAAGTAAACATTTTGATCAACCTAATTCACTTTCAAAAAAACCCACCAAAACTCCTGCTGTTCCTTTTTAGAAAAATACCTTGGCACTTAAAGACAAAATAAGAGCACGTGTGTGACTTGTTTACATCAGATAGAAATGAATCCTTCCTAAATGTAGAGAGTACAAAGTTTTCTCTTGATAGTCTATGAATAATATTTAGGGAAATGGTTAAAACACTTAGCAAATACTTCAACTATTTAGCAACCTCACCAATATAGCTGCTTAGACCCATTGTGATGTGCTTAATATACAGACTTCTGGAAATGCATCATCAATTCAACACAGGCATGCAACTTTAGCATATGGAGAGGAGCAGCATGCAATTACACTGCATGTAACGAGGTAGGTGTTGCAGGATTATATATGGTGCATCACTAGAAAATTGGGGAAATGCTGAGTCAAAAACGCTGATGACTTGCAAGATGTTCATGCCAGCAATAGTATGGTTTGGAACAAACTAATAAAGTGGTTGGCTGTCAAAAAAACCCAAAAAACTATGCATGCTATACACTTTAAGGATTAAGACTTCTAATAATATGAAATTCGGTTACCCAAGTAAAATTACACAGAAGCTCCTTTCTTCAAATGCATTCCAGCCTGCATCTATATGAATACCATGCTGACTTTGAGCAAGCAGCCACAATCTCTGCTTTCTTGTATCTCGAACTTGGTTCTTAGTAGGTTTTTCAATTCAGAGATTTCCCAGTTGGTCAACCACAACTTTGCCAACTGTTTTGCAAGAATACCATCCTTAGAGACACTGCTCACAATGATGCAGGTGATCCTTTAAGGCCAATCAGTGGTCACAGAATTGTTTCTTAAGATGGGGCTAGTGGTTTAACAGCTCACTGCTACCCCAAAGGGAATACCTCCCGCCTCTTGTCTCTCTGCCTTTCCACATCAGCCACTGGCTCCCACTGCTTACCTTACAAAGTCTACAGCAACCTCAGATCCCTCTGTAAGACAATTCAGTTCACAGAAAAGGAAGAAAGCCTACACAGGCTTCTGCTAAATTTGTTTTTCACTGTTTTGCTGAGTTAACTTGACGCAGAGAAGGGTCTGCTGAGCTCCAGATGAAGCCCAAGAGAGGTCACAAGCCCACATACATGAGCCCACAGATGCAAGAAGAGGGAAGGGGATGGCGGGCTTAAGGCAGGGGACCAGGGGAAAACCCGTCTCTTAAAAATTGGCAATAGCATATTGTAAAAGAAGAGATCAGCTATCTGTGAAACTACAACTCCATTCCAAAACTGACTGTCTCCAGTTCAGTTCTTACAATGAACCTACTTCTAGTTCATCCATACATTACCTCTTTACTTTCTTAAGCACAGGAATTTTTTTTCTTCCAAAGACCCTAGCTCCGACTTGCTTCTCAGAAAATACTTGGGTCCACCATCTGTATATGTCATCAGAGCATTGGCTATCTAGTACCTCCAACACCTACTGCAATCCTGGCCAAACAAGCTCAGATTCACATTTCTTCCCACCCTCACAATGATCCCTAGCTAAGACAATTTGAGGGTTACAATCAAATTGCTACTCAATCTGTCTCATAGTAAAGAGTATCTAAATTTACATGCCACTTCCTTCCAGTTTACACAATGGAAGTAAGAGCTGGGTTTGTAAGTTATTTGTTTGTTTGTACTTAGAAGAGGTGGGGAGGAAACAGAGAACAATAAAAGGAAAAAAGGACCATTTTACTGAGCCATCATGTGTCCCATATGACTGTTCCTGGATTTGCCAAATAGATTTACTTACAATTGTGCGTACTCTGCTCTTATGCTCACTTTCAGTCTGTACTAGAGCACACTGCAAAAAACGTGGGGAGGGGACATAAAACTACTTTGTCAGCAGTGTGAGCAAAGGCTACTGCAAACCAAAACATGCAACACCGAGAACTCCTAAATAATTTTAACGAGTTTTTGGATGAAAGGTCTCGCACTTCCTGAAAGCAAAAGACAAAGAGCTTAAGCAGAGAAATGGTATTTTGGCAGGTATTTGGAGAACTAAGCATCATTTGGTCCTGCTGATAAACTGCACACAAGACTCATTATATATATAGGTAGACATTATATATATAAATATATATATAAAGATAGACATTAACTAAAGGTCATCCTTTAAGTCATGGAGGCCAAAGATGTCAGGGGAGAACAGCTGGGGATAAAAAAAATTATGAAAATAGTAGGACCTGGTTTCACTGGTGACATTCAGAGGTTTCCAGGCTACTACAAACTCCAAATTAATGATGACTAAGCATTTTGTCAACAATTTGAAAAACAGTTGTTCAAGTTTTCAATGCTTGACACTAAGCTTTAAGGTTTTAACACTGTACTTTTTACACAGACTTTCCAACTCAATCCTTGAATAGAACTGTTTTCTTTAGGGAAAAATGGCTTTTGAGAATGATTTATTATCAAGCTAAAAGCCTATGCTGCCAAGTGCAAGGCAAGGTCCTCCAATGGACACTACACACTGTATATTGCCAAAGAATCTGCAGGAAGCTGCAGGTCCAGATCCAGACACACATCCAGCTGCTGATGCGTGTTTCTTGGTTGCAAAACCAACCGATGACTCAGGCCATTTTGATTCTCCCTACTCACAGCAAAACACAGGCCAGTTTTTTACCCACAGCAAATATCCATAGTTCTTCTAGAGAAGCATCAGTATTCTCCCCTTGACAGCTGAGTGAGTTCACTATTAAAGGCACTATCTGTGGTACTTTGAAGATGTGGATATAACATCTAGAAAAGTACAAGATACTGTTCTGAGCATTAAGTATGTTTTCACGCAAATAAGGCATTATGGAAATTTAAACTTCAGTATGATGACATTAGTGATTCACACAAACTCCAATGCCTTACATGATAATTTGAGAGAAGTTATGTCCAGAGGAAAGAGTCTAAGGTTGTTCTTTCATTTTACCACAATACTGAAGGATCTCTCCTATCACGCGACCGTCTTACTAGTTGCAAGAACTACCAGAAGATGGCTCTGCAGCAGATCTCAGTACACCAGCTCTGTGGGTGACTCCAGGTGCAATCCTATTGCCACTGAAGTTTATCTCCGAGCCCAGTCCTTCATGACCTCCATCCTTCCCAGCCTGCTCCCTTCCATGTTTACTGGCCTACTGGCTGAACTGTTTCAGAGCAGCATGAATCAGCAGGAAACTAACAACACAACTAAACTACAAAAATTATAGCATATTTATCAAATTAGCATGCTGAAAAGATTTAGAGAAATCTAAGGCATACTGGAGCTGATGCACAGAGATTACACTGAAGTGAGACAGTATCACAGGGTTTACTGAAAATTTATCTCAATCTCTGGTTTCTCTTCTGCAATTTTTCATTTCATTTTTTTAAATTTACAGAAGAATCTCTGAGATCCTCCCCCTGATGATTCTTCCTACTTCTTGCCTAGTTCCAGTCCTTCACGTGTTGCCCCGCCTTTTGTATCTCCTTCAGAAAGAAGGGCAGCTTTCACATGGTACAAGTCACTGCTCTCCCGTTTTCATTCCTTCTGTTCATATTCTTTATTATTATGTTTAACAGAAAGAATGAACACTACAGGTTCCTGTTGAACAAAGAGATTTACAACAAAAATAGAAAACTGAGATGGTATTAAGGTACTGGAGTTTATAGGTAGCTGCGGGAGACAAGAGCACAGGAACACCTGGGAAAAAGTCAGGTATGATATTTAATGCCAAGGGAGTACTCTCTCAGAATCTTAAAATTTCTCCTTTTTACTGTCCACAGTACTCAGCACTCAGACCTTCTACTGTAAAATATTTCACAGGTGTGTCAAGGAGCTCTACATGGATACAAGGGATTTTATTATAAGCCAATAAGATCTGAAAATCTGCCATTTCTCTTGTAAGAATGATTCTTTTACTACCTTATAGCTTTTCAGTTTAGACCAACAATATTTGTGCTACTGGGATTCACTGTGGTATTGCCAGTTCTCAAAATGTTATTACAAATATTTTTATACCACCTTTCATGCATTCCATGTAACTCTAACGGAACTTCATGGCTTAAAAAAGAAGTACGTGTATTTCATATCAGAGATGGAATAAGGTTCAAAAAAGTATCTGAAGTCTTCAACCAACGGACAAGGTTTTTAAAAATATCAAAAATAATGAACACTTCGTACATTCTGATGCCTCTGAATTTTACATGAGTTCCTAAAAGTGTGTGATAATACTGTTTGAAATGACTGAATTAATTTTAGTGTCCTGTTCTGATTCTGAAAGGTGACACTTGTAACATTCCTTAAATAACTGGGACTGAGACAGAGATGACAGTGGTGATTTTTCATAGAAAAGAGAACCTAACTTTGTTACAAGGCATAAGGAGGGATGCAGAAAGCCAGGCAAGAGCTGGAAATAAGGCAAGTCCGCACGAAGCTGGAAGGGCCATTCTCAGTGCTAATGCATCTGAGATCTGAGTTTACTGTATAGGATGACTACAGAGCTGACATCAAACCAAAAACCATGGCTGCATAGTTAAGAATCTCAACAGGGTTTGACTTGTATTCTGTCCTGAGTTTTAGGAACGTTACACAAATGTGTCAGTCTCGAGAGCATTGTAACAACTAGAAATTCCATATGAACAAATGAAAGTTAAGGACCTTTGCACAGAAGGAAGGCGCTAACATAAAAGCACAGGAAAGGAAGAAAAGGTAAGCACTTCTTGTGAGAAATAGAGTCCTATCTCATCCCTCTCACCACCTCCCTTCTCCATAGTTGTCCATTTCATTTCCAGTACTGATGGAGGCACAGGATAAAAGAAAGCAAGAACTTTGATGGCATTTCCCAGAGCTGCTCACATTCATGAAGCCCCAGTGCCCTGGATTGGAAGGCAACACCTGCAAAACAACCTGCTATGAACATGAAATTCCCGCCTGAAACACTACTTCAGAAATTTAAGCATGAAGGATGAAAAAGCTGTAGAAGCACTCAGCTGCTCAGTTTAAACTAGAATTCTGTTTTCTTTTTTTTCCCCTAATGCATGGTGTTGTCCCCCTGAATAAACCTACTTTAATATTAAGCATATTCAGTGTTGAGCACAAGCTCAATGGGAGTGAAACAGTTATCCTAACTACTCAGAGAAAGCAGTGTATGAAAGGAATGCTTGGGGACAACAGGACAGAAACAGCCTCTTACAGGGAACAAATTATTAAGACTGGGACAGCTACATCTGAAAGTATCATACACAGGTACCAAAAGAGCAGTTAATAGACTCCTTGCCTTTGTAATGCAGGTTTTATATTACCTAAAATAATTCTTGTAGCCACCAATGATTTTACAGTATCTAGCAAGTTACACTTAGGTTACTGTGATTTGTTAACCAGTTTTGCTTAAGATAACTTAATAGGCATTTTAAAAATTTAGGCTCAGACCTTCTCCACTGGATAGAAAAACATACAAAATGTTTAATGAAATAGAGTAACTACGTTCTCCATTAAGCACATAATATTTTAACTACATGCTATGTGATCAGGCTACTAAGTGGAACCATCATGTCTATGCCTGCCTCTTTGAAGTTCCCATATTTCAATGTTCAACAATAACATCTCTTCTATTTATCTTCTTATGTCAGTCTCTCCTATAAAACTGCATATAGTTTACAACTGAGCAAACAGAATGTATAATATACTAAAAAAAAAAAAAATCAGCATTAAATTTCAAACAGATGATTGGTGGATGACCAATTTGCCACTATAACATCAGTACCAAGGTTGTACCTAACCTTAAGGACCAAGCCCTCAAGAAGAATAAATGACATCTAAAATCATGGGTGTTTTGTTCCTTGAGGACATTCAGAGCAAATCTGGCAATGGTCCTATGCTGACACAAGAAACAATTCAGCTAGAAAGTGGCAATGAAAAAAACCTCACAAGAGGCAGCAAATACCATCTCTCAAGAGCAGATCAAACTCAGCAGCTGAACAGACGGCAGCAGAGGACAAACTGATTTGAGAATAAGAAATCATGAGGTCCAGAGATAGCTGTTACTAATTATGTCTCATAAGAGACAGAATCTTTATTTCCTGTTGGAGGACTCCAGAAGTCTGCTTTCTCCATTCATGTTAGATATCAGCATTCTGTTAATTGGCTGAAATAGCCTGGTGTTGCTATATTCAGTAACAAAAAAAAAAGAATAGTAGCCATTTTCTTTGGGGTCAATGCAAATGCACAGTCCTATATAGAAAGGGGAGAGGGATGGGAAGGGAGGATTGAGATTCTGCCACAAACTCTCTTTATTGCTGCCATCCTGTTTTCACAGGGGAGAGCAGTATTCATCAGGGGCTATGTAGATTTTCTTTCTTCTCTTTCGTGCTGATGCTGACACACAGAGAGATTCCACAAGAAATGACAGCACTCTGTTAATTATCAAAGGACACCCTGGGCTGAAATTGTGCTGGTACATACCGTACCCTGCACCTTCCTGAGCTGCAGTGCCGTGCTCTACAAGTAAGGCTTATGCTGCTTCTAGCCTTTAGAATTTTTCAAAATAATTTGAGAATGCTAAAGGTTACCTATTAGCCACTGGAATTTTTCATGATGTGCACTCCACAGGTATTTTCACACTCTGAGAAATGCTTTATTACTTGACAGTAGAGAAATTTTCTCCTTTGCAGGGCCAGTAGAATCTTCTTTCATGGAGCGAGTGAGAACGTCAAGAAGGGCTTTCCAGGTGGCAATTTAAATCCCTCTGAACCACAGAGAAATACAGAACTTCAAAAAACCCAGAAGTACTTGGGAAAGTCAGGCAAAACCAGATGCAGAATATGATAATTATTATATTAAAAATAAAATATATAAACTATACATGTTTCAGTTGAATGACAGTCCACATGTACACTCACACCGTGAATGTCTCCAAGCCACTAAGCTTCTGCTATAAATTCCCTAGCGGATGACCTCAGGGGTCTCCAGGCAAACTGTAATGCCTTCAGTGCCCCAGACACCACAAAATGCCTGATGAAGATGTGAATACAGAATAACAGAATATGCCAAGTCGGAAGGGACCCATTAGGATCATCCCAGTCCAACTCCTGGCCCTGCACAAGACAGCCCCAAGAATCACCTCATGTGTCTGAGAGCATTGTCCAAATGCTTCTTGATCTCTGTCAGGCTGGTGCTGTAACCACTTCCTTGGGGAGCCTGTTCCACTGCCCAATCACCCTCTGGGTGAAAAACCTTTTCCCGATATCCAACCTAAACCTTCCAGACACAGCTTCATGCCATTCCCTCTGTTCCTGTCAGTGGGCACCACAGAGAAGACATCAGTGTCTTCCCCTCCTCTTCCTCTTGTAAGTTGTAGACCTCCAATGAGTCTCCTCCAGGCTGAACAAACCAAGTGACTTCATCTGCTCTTCATACGGCTTTCCCTTCTAGGCCCTTCATGATCTTCCTGGCCCTCCTTTGGACACTCTCTAATTGCTTTATATCTATTTCATATTGTGGCTCCCAGAACTGCACACAGGACTTGAGGTTCATAAAGTTAAAAGATTCTGCTTTGCCCATTCATTGTAAATCTTGATCAACCTCTATTCACTAAGAGGGCAGCAAACACGGAGAA
This sequence comes from Gymnorhina tibicen, assembly GCA_013399875.1. Lineage (NCBI taxonomy): Eukaryota > Metazoa > Chordata > Aves > Passeriformes > Artamidae > Gymnorhina > Gymnorhina tibicen. The sequence goes on from VXAZ01008846.1 coordinate 72,403, forward strand.
AACTTTAATCCTTTCAGCAATAGTGTGGAGGCTCCGCCCACACTAATAAACCAAAAGGACCAAGAGACAGGCTCTAGTGTTGAATCTGTGAATACAAAAACATGGTACTTGCTTGTGCTGCCCTGATGTCAAGGGTCTGAAAGAGGAAACTTGCAGGTCTGAAGTTTAGGAAGAAAAACAGAGATTAAGATAAAATGTGGCCACAACTGTAGAAGTTTCCCTCTACACAAACCCAGACTTTAAAAATGTGCATGGAAAATACAGACCTTCACTTATCCCAGATTTCTTGCACCTTCATGGAAAGGTGGAGCCACACGCAGGCAGTTAGGAGGTTACAAGGCATTCCCATGTAGCTGTGCATTGATAGGTTTAAGTCAAACCAGCCACCAGACAAATATCTTAACAAGCCTAATAAAGCTTTTGATGGACCTGGAAAAGGGAAGAAAAGGGAGGCTTGCTCCTTTGGTGAACATGAGCAGACATGCGTGACAGATGGGCTTCTACAGAGCTGAGGGAGAGGACACTGGAACTGGTAACAAACAAACACATCAAACGTCAAACATCCCTCTCTGGAATTTATAGGGACTGGTCTAACTGAAGTAATGTTCTCACTTGTACTCACAGAACACTCACGAAGCTCTTAGAAGTCTTCAGCACCCACACAGCGACAGTGGAGTATTTTGGGAAAGTGGCATAAGTCAAAAAGACTGATCTGTCAGGCGTCACTGACTGGGCAAGGAACTGGAGGAGTATTGTCCTGTGGCCTCACACTGCCACCACAGCAAAAGTTTTCCGTAGTTTGAGAAACAATAGCCAGCTGAAAGGATACAGAGTGGGAGAGCTCACAGAGGGGAGACATACTTAGTGTTAGGTGATGTGTGGCACAAGGCATCACAGAGGTTAGATGGGAAGTGTATTGTCAGAAAAAGAAAGCACAGACTAGAATCTGTTCACAGACAAAAGAGCTCTCACAAATTGAGAGGTAATAGTTTCTCCAGTGAGCCCAAGGATTTGCAGTAATATAATTTTTGTTTCAAGTGTTCACCTTGGGACCCAGATGCTTGGAAGGAGACTGAGACATTTGGAGAGATTCAGGTTTTGCACCTTTGTGGCAGCCCTTATCAAGGAAACAATTGTAAAAGTAAATGAAAAAAGGCACACAGGGACACAAGTTAACAGCAATGACTACCGCCACCATGATGAAAACTTCAAGGGTGACAGACAGGACATATGGAAGAACCCTGAAATGAACACAGTTACCATCTGAAAAGAAAATAAATTATTAACGAGAGGTGAGATTTATAACTATATGACAGTATGCACCTACAACACAAAAAAGCTACAGACCACAAACTGAGTATCCATACAAATGCTGTCTAAATCCATACCGAACTTCAGACAGGAACAGAGTGCCAGAACACCCTTGCTTCTGTCAAGAAACAACATCTGTATAATGCACTCTACTCGGGTGTCCTGCAAAAGGCTGTAAGTTACCTGGGATGAAATCTTCACTTGTCCAAGAATTGAAGAAAGAGGAAATACCTACTAGGAGGACACTGACAGATGTCTGGAGCCAAGATTAATTTATCATCATAGGAATGGACAATGCAGATTGCCCAAAAGATTCTATGACATTTACAGAGACTAGTAAGAATGTTCTGTCAACTGCCTTTGCCCCTGACCCCATTAGAGTACAGGCTTCCAACACGTAAAGGGAGGAAATCTGAAACATCAGCAGTCTCATTTACAAGATGAAACTCCAGCAATGCAATTGAACAGACTTACTTCCACTCTCCTGAATACAGCAACTGCTTCCAAGTATGAGGAGCTAAGAGGGTCACAGAGCAAGTCCACTCCCTGGAGCCTGCTGTTACTTGCCAAGTCCTCCTGGTGACAGAAGGACAGTAGGCTGGAGCAGAATGCCTGGCTCTAAAATTACCCTGAAGTGGCCACTCTCATGCAAAATGTCCATGCACCAGGCTTTATCATGTTTCTACTTCTTTATTAAGGGGAAGGGTAAAATAGTTTGTGACCACTTAAGTAGGTTCTTGAAGTCACTCTGGTCCCTGATGCAGGAGTAAGACAGGTGAACCTGAGATGATCAACAACTGGACAACACTGTCAAGCTGTGATTACCTTACACATATTCATGGGTAAAAAAAAACTATATTGGAGAGGCAAATAGGTAGACCTTTTCTTAGCATAGGGCAAAAAGGCTGAAAAAATCACTCTTGCATCATTAGCAGGTTTTTCACCTCAATAATGCAAACTGTTCCTGAAGAGATTTCTGTATCGACCAGATCAATACAAACTGACACGGCGATAGCTGAAGCAGAAGCCTTTATAAAGGAGGTATATGTACTAATTTGAAAGAGATTTCTCAAATAATGGGATAATATATAAATATGCTTACCACATAAATGCAAGTAAAGGACATTGTGAAATGCCCTTCTGACAACATAAATGATCCTCTGATTCTGTGAAATGCCTCAACAGGGAATATATCCAATCGCTTCACAGTAGCAAGGTATTTCATTCAAAATTTTCATTTCAGACATTAACCAAACAACAGCTCATACAAGGACATGGCTTTAAGTTCACAGTTTATTGCATTATATTACTTTATTTGTCCCCACATTTCCTTTTTTCACATAAACATTTCTCTCCATTGCTTTTCTTTTTAAAATTCACTTACTTAACTAGTGTTTGATGATGAGGCCTAAGAGGAAGCTCTCACATGAAATCATAAAGTCTTTTATGTTTAAAATTAAAACAGTAGAAAATTTAAGTAAATTACTGAATTAAAAGCCAGAAATAAAAGAAAAATTCCAAAATTTCCTCTCAGAAAAACAAACCCACCAAAGTTTTAGGACACTACATTATTTAAAAAGATCAAAACTGAAAACTACAGAGCAGCATACTCTTAACGATGGCAATCTGCATTAAGTCCAAGAAAGATTAATGCTGCCTCACTTATGTTGATGTTATTATGTTAGGAAATAGTGCTGGTTAAAGGTAAGTATCTCAAGTGAACTTCAATAGTAAAGCTATAGCTAAATGAGACACATAAATAATTCATTACAAGATTTTGCATTATTTCTGTATTACTTTTAAATTGCAATTTATTCTCATGGATACCAGAGACTGGTATTTAAAGATTCTTATGACTTTGGCAACTTTTTTGAGCAGTATGTTGTAGTCTTGGTATTAAGAATTAAGGTATCTGAAAGTCTAGGGTTCCCATCTCCATGCCCACACTCAGAACACACCATATGTAACAATAAGAAGAAAACACATTACACTTTTAATCTGCAACACTGTCAGCTTATCTTATAAAACCTTCTCTTAAATAAAAAACATGCTTCTTTTAAACTAGAGGTTGAAAAAATAAGATTCCTCCAAATGAAAATAAGTGAAATTACTTACAGAATTAATTTTTTTGTTAATAATTCAATGTATGTTTTGTCAGCATATAAGTTCTATGCTTTTTAGTAAGAACGTTTTTGAAACTAAGAAATTTTTTTGCGTTTCATGATCAAAATGTACATGCAGCATATGGAAATTCAAACCTTTTTAAATGCTTTAAAATACTCACCTTCATCAGATACAGCTCTGTAATTTTGGTAGAGAGACTTTGATAAAGTTTTATTCAAATCACATGGTAAGAAAATGTCATTTTATTTCACACACAGTAACCAAAAGGTTTACTGGAGATCAAAATCATTATTTTGCATTTCTAAGTGCAAGATGGTATTCCTATATGGCCTAAATACAGTATTTCCCCCCCCAAATAATAAGCCTAGCCTTTAAAACATTGTTTAACATTGTAGCCTGTACAATAAAATGATTCTGCATTCAGCTTAGAGATCATCTGTCTTTGTTTCAGTCCTCCTTCAGGCCAAAGAGGTGCAGAAGTCCCTGAGGAACAGCTACATACTGTTTTACCCAGGAAAGTACAACTCCCCTTCCCTGCCTCCTCTCTGACTGCTCAGAGCTCTGCCTGCACAAGCAGAGAGGACAGAGATGCAGGAAGGCAGCAGCAGCCCCTTCAGCAGAGGTAACCACAACCAGTCCCACGCAGTCCATGCTGCCAGCTCTGCCCGAAGCCTCGGATTGTGCCAACTCCCAAGTGCCTGTTCCTGCTGCAGTGCCTCTTGCTGCCGCCTGAGAAGGTAGGGCACCCTGGCTGCAAGCCATTTCACAGACCTGTCCTTGGCCCAGGGATGTGCTTTCCAGCACAGAAGTGCACCTGCTGGAGTGGCTGCCACCAGCATCCATGTATGAACCGCTTTTACACCATCTGAAGTCTAGTAATATGCAAATAGATGATATTTGTGGATACTGGAGATATAGAGTTTACATGCTGAAAGTCATAAAAAGCTTTGAAAGAAGCAGTCCACGTGTTTTTTTTGTAGTATTGTTCTATATCAGAAACCAGTACCTACCAAAGCAGATTGTTAAGGAAGTTTACTTTATGCACTCTTCGAACCATGGATGACGCAAACTTATCATGCAAATATTCAGTGCTATAGATATACAGAAAAAGAAATATAAAATAATCAGATTGTGTCTCAAACTGTTTAAAATAAAAGGTTATATTGATAGAATGTACCATATGCAGTATTGAGTCATCTCTAAGTAATGTTGGTCAAGTTCAATTAAGTAGAACACATAATTTCAGTGAGCTGCAATCATCATTGTTCCAAATTAGCATAAGTACAATATTAATTATGCATTCCTAGAAAGCAAGACGAATTAGGTGTAAAGGGGGATATGAAATATCCGTGATTAAAAAAACTCCCTGCAAATCATCTGCAACACTGTTATTATAGGCTAATTTTTTTTCTTAATTTGACATGTTAAAGCTTCCTTCCTACCATATGTGTAAGACACTGAAGAATTTTCAGACCGATATATCATAGTATGACAAGACCATCACGTTAGGCAACTAAGCATGTCTCTTTTGCCACCCGCCATTTCTGTCAGCTCTCCTGAGCAGTTCAGTAAATCTTCCAGTAGAAAATGATAACATGCCACCATTTATGTTCAAATGATATGCTTTTTAACCAGGATCTGATAAACAAGATCTGAAGCACTCCATTAAAGCTTTCCAGAAGTTCTACAACCACTTCACTTGAATTAGACACGGTGTATGATGCAGTCATTAATTGAAAAGAAGCAATACCATGAGTTCTTAGATCTGTATTTAGTATTCATGTCATTCTCTGCATCTCTCTACCATACAATTTTTAACAGACCAAAAGTTTTGTCATAGTAACTCTGGACAGCTGTGTTAAATGGATACCTGCAACCTATGACCTGTAAGTGGGACTACACTTTAGATATTTTAGAAATCCCATTTTAGCAGCCAGCAGAGAAAATGTGGGGTATTTCTGCTGAAAGTGCTTAGCACTGTAACAGGTAACCCTGCAGACTGCCCACCAGAGAGGGACTTCACTGGAATCTGCTGATGAAGAAACGAGAGTAAACATCAGCAATAGTAAGGGTCTCAGTTTTCCAAAGAGTTCTAAATCCATGGCATGTCCAGCTAGCAGTTTTGCTTCCAGACCTTCTTACAGCGCTCCTGGAGACTACTTGCTAGGAGAACAGGCTTACAAAAAAAAAAAAAAAAAAAAAGAAAGAAAGTAGGCAAAACAGACAAGATGAGAGCTTTTAATTTCTTCATTTTTTCCACAGACCTCTAGTTTTCAAAATTAATTAACAGTAAATACAGAAAATAGAGAGAAGAATTACTGCTGAAAAATGCTTTACAGATTTTTTTTTTTTTTTTTCAGAAGAAACATGAAATTTTTGCATAGGATGAATAATAGATTTTACTTAAGTTTGTATCAATTGTGGGCGGGAACTGAGATGCAGCTAAAATAACAAGGAAAGGTAGAGAGATCTTTGTTATATTCTTTTATTGATCCAATTAGCTATGGAAATGAAGCCAAAGCATTAAACAAGGAAGCTTCTCTTTAAACTTGTTCTATGGCAGAGAACACTGTCTCCCTTTCTGTGTTTTCTCCTCTTTTGGGTTCTCTGTGCGTTTAAATGCACCATGTACATGCATATTGTACATGTCTGACAATCTAGCCTAATCTAGCCTAATTTTAGTTCTCTGTCATTTCTTTCCACCACAGCACCATAATCCTCAGGAGATCCTTCCCATGAGGACCACAGCCAGAGGTCAGTGATCTCAGGACTGCCCAACAGTGTGGGACCTTCTCTGCTTTTACTGCACAGCACAAGGCTTTCTACTTCTCTGGGGCTTGAGCCCAGCCAGGACTGGTTTCAGAAACAGCTCTGAGAGAAAAGAGACACCACTTGTCCTGCTTCCTCACTCTTATCTCTTCTAGTGGACACCGTATCTCAGATTTCTTGTACTAGCCCACAGTTCTGTTCCTCACCTGCTGCTCAGGGAACACATGGGAACCCTTTTTTCTACATCATGAAAGAGGAGTTAAGCAGAGGACAGGATTTACATTGAGGAGAGGAAAGATTTCTACCTGGAGAAGATGACAGGAAGACAAAACAGTGATAGCATGATACTGCTGCTCCTGAAGTCCGTATCAACATTTACCAATTATGAGGGGTAAAGAAAGCATGATGTTATGATGGAAATTAGTAAGAACAGAAAGACAATCTTCTGAGTTGGAAGGAACCCACAAGGATCATCAAGTCCAACTCTTACATGAATGCCCGTACTGGGACTGAACCCACGAACCTCATCATTATTAGCATCATTCTCTAACAAACTGAGCTCATCTCAAGTCTGCCATCAGTTACCTTGCCTCCAGGACAATTAGCTTATTTGAGAATGAAGACTCAAAAAAGAGAGAACCTTCCCATATGACTACCAGCAGTGCTGGGCATACAAGAGACTAGCCCAAGATCTCAGCTCACAATAAAGCCTTTGTGAAACTTTCAGATTGCACCATATTTCTTGGCATAGAAGTCTCATGGAGGGAAGACAACATCAATTTTACAACCAGGAGAACAAGTATGTATATGTATGCTATATGTAGCAACACATAATGTTTCACAGGATGGGGAACATCTTCCTGGGAAATAATAACTGTGAAAGAATTACAGTGGTTAATCAGCATGAATGAGAGCTAACATGGACAAGGGACTAATGTAATCTCTATATAATCAAGGAAACCTGAGAAGCAATGCTACCTGAGCATTTGACACTGGGGTCACTCCCAATAAAAGAGGGTCACTACTCTGACAGCCACAACTCAAACAGGACACTGCTCAAATGGGAAGGATTCGCAGAACACACTTTAAGTATCATTAAATGACTGAAAAACAGGACTAGATGTGAAAAAGTGAATCTGTTTACAAAACAGAAGATTATAGGACAGTTAGTCACAGCCCATAAGTACCCAAACTCAGGGCAGAACCTTAACACTGCTTTTTTTATTCCTCCCTCTCCTTCTCTAAGGAGTGTGTAACAACATCCTGGAAATCTGAACAAGATTAAGTTCAGAAGAGAATGTAGGGATGAGCAAACATTGAATTCCTAACCATTACAGCAGGCTGCTAAGGGCTGCAAGGGATTTTCTATCACTAAAAATTTTCCCTCCCTTTACCCCCGCCTCCATTGAGATCAGCTGTTTTTCTGAGAGGTATGATTTACTCCAGTCTTTATTGGCCTTAAAGCAGAAATGGAGGAAGTCCTCGCCACAAAGGAAGTCATACCCAAAGATTACAGTAGTTCTTGACAGGCTTAAAAGCTGTTAAAGTAGGACAACAATAGCTCAAACCTCTTTTAATCCTTTATGCCCTCATGACACGCTCATCAGCAAAGATCACCTGCCAGGGACTAAGACCCTGCTCTATTCCATGCCATATAAACACAACATGTAGGTAATCCCTGCCTGGGAAAGTTGAAAACCCAAACGCATGACAGAAGACAAAACAGGTGGATTCAGGGGGAAAGCAGGAGGAAACAAGGAAACAATACAGGTCAGCAGGAAAGGCAGGAGCCCTCCTATCCACAGCACATCCATTGTCACATTTTCTACAGGCAACACAGCAAGGGACAGTTTTAATGAGGGATTTGAAGTCAGAAAAGTTTAGACCAGAAATAATTTTTAGAGTTTAGATTACCAACTGGAGGAAGTTCCCAAGGACTGTCATGGGCTCTCCATCACCAGAAGTATTTTAAAACAATGTTGATTTATTTTCCCCAAAAAGATATGCTGTACTTCAAATAGAAATTAATTCAAGAACTTCTAAAGATAGTGTTATGTTGAAGATCACAATGGTCCTCTTTGGCTTTACAGACTTCATTTTCCAAGTAACTTCTGCCCCTTTAAAAAGATGCATCATAATCTCACGTTAAACAAAATTATTAGTATCAGTATATGGAGTCCCACAAACCCAGGAAAATTATTTATAAGATGTATCAGCCACAAGACCATCCCTACACCCTTTTGCACTGTTGCACGTTTTTTCCTGCAATGAAATAAAGAAACAAATAGAAAAGTGACTTCACTAAGCCCACATGCCTCCCATACAATTAGGTCATTTAAACCACTGACTCAATTACCAAGTTCCTCAATGAGGATCACAAAAATACCACAAGAAAAAATGACACTATCTCATTTGTGCCACACAACTTACTTTGCTTTAGAGAGAACCACAGAAACATAGAGAAAGATAATCACAGTCTAGGATGTTAAACAAATATGAAATCTCCATTCAGAAAAGATGGAGACCATTTGCTAGTGGGTTATAAGAACATACATATCTAACAGGAACATAAAGAAAGTACTTGTATTGTCTGCCTTAAAAAAATTGTTCAAGTTCTCAAGTGCAAGTCAAGCAGCTTGAGACAGTGGTCAGGCTATCACAGAATCACAGAATAAAAGAAGCTGGCTGGGACCTCAGGAGTTCTCTAGGCCAGTGCTGCTCATAGCAGGCTCAACTGTGAGATCAGACTGGGTTACTCAGGACTTTCAAGGCATCAAAAATCTATTACTCAATTTTGGAAGCAAGGACTTAACATCCTTGATAGAATGACCACAGCCACCACATTAAGCATATGAGCAAATAGGCTTATAAACCAAATAAATTTGTATGTATCATCTACTCATTGAAACATTTCAAAAAAAATTGTGTGTGTACACCTCCTAAAACTACAATGTGGAGGTTTTAATCAGTCAAATACTACTGTATTTACAACTACACATAAGTTCCTCTTAAGAGCAAGAGGAATTATCACACTGTTGGATAAATTCCAAAATTACTTAAACAGTATATGAGTTTGAGCATTACAGTGCCTATAGAAGAATTTTTAACTAATCAGCCACGGTTGGCACCTGTGAAATACCTGGAATAATAAAACTATTGTTGAGTAAAAAAACCTCTGTGAAATAATGTTTTGTATGACAGATGTTTTCTAAAATGGTTTAATTAAAAGCATTAATTTTGATAACACAATTAATTTTCATATAGAATGAATAATGGGCAAGGTAAAATGTAAGAGGAAAGTAAAGTCTTGGTCAAAGATGTAAACAGACACTGGAAAGTGTCCTATTACTGCATTTGCATTAAAAAACAAACCATGTAGTGGGGATATAAATCTCCTTAAAAGGTATGATCATGCAAGAATTACAGATCAGCATTCTGAAGTATTCTCTACAAGTCAAAACAGACACTGTCTTAGACGACTTTTTAAAAGTTTATTTTGCATTTTCACTGATACAGACCTAAAATATAGTAACAAACTGAGAGTTGCTAAAGCTGACCAACTTTTGTAATACTCTTTCTGAAAAAGATTTCTGGGGACATTCAGACAATATATGATTGCGAGTAGACACACTCCAGTAAGAGCTTTTACTGTCATAACTTTTGTGGAGAGTGTGCTTAGATCATTCCTCTCACTTGGCATATGAGCTCACACAGCCAAGTATGTTTAGTACATTTCAGTTTTTAAAAATCTTAAGATGTGTATTTTGAAGGACTGAGGAAAACAGAGCAACTAACATATGTATGCATGTGAAAAGTCTGTTAAAGTCAGTTTTTCATCTTTTGAGTAATAAACCACAAGTAATAAACATCTCTTTGGGTAACAAATCACAATCACATTATTCACACCATCAGTGATGCCTAGCAGTAGTGTAGAACCATTACATTTGAGGTAGGTGTGGTGAGGCCTTCACCTAAGCAAGGCTCCAACACTGTTACATAAAGAAACAAGGCAGACATTGACTCTGGATGTCTTTCCAATAACGTGAAGTTTAGTGAATTTGGACAGAATTCCAAGCAATCCCTAGATAAATGGCATTAATACAGATATTTGACAGTGAGCCACTGATGTACCTTGTACTCAAATGAGAATTCACTTTGTGGCTAGAACATGGTGCTGGCTCAATCTGCAGTTTTAAGACTCTGCGTGGAGTAGCTGCACCTCTGTATTTGACAGGTACTGGGAGAAAAAGTCTGGGAAACCATCTAAAGAGAGTGACAACATTCATACAAAAGCAAAACCCCTTTTATTGTTGAGAGAATAAGGGAGCCTCTATTCCAGATGCATGGTACTCTGGAGGAGGAAAAGGAAATACTTAAAATCATTTCCAGATTAGAGAAAATATTAGAAATCAATTTTGTAAAATCCTGGGAAAAAATTATATACTGATGATCTATGTCTATCTGTCAATTTCTTAGAAATACATTCTTGAGACAAAGAATAATACATTTTTACTGTTAGGTGACTGAACGATGGAATAGGTTGCCCACAGATGGTGCAGACTCTCCATCAAGGTTGAAGACCCTGTATTCCTGGAGAAATTCAAAATGCAACTTGAGAAAATCCAGGACAACCTGCTCCAATTTGTATGAGAAGAGCGGCTGGACAAAGCAATCTTCAGAATTCTCTTCTCTTTGCAGGATACAAAAGTATTGCCAGGAAGTTACAAAATAAGGGACTGGAAATGATTGCCTGAATGAACTAAATGAATGTACAGACTGGTTACAGAATAAACTATGAGGAGTACGGTAATAATAACCTTATCTTTACAGTTGCATGGAAAATACCAAAGGGAAAAAAGCCAGCTACTTGGCTTGGTTAAAGCTTGTAACTAACTGCAGCAGGATGAAACAAAAGAAAAATTTAAAAGTAGCACCCCCATACACATAAAACAAATAAGAAAAAAAAGTTTTAAAAGTCCCAGGATACTATTGTCAATAACATATAAGCACTTTATCTGAAAACAGACTGAGGAATCTACCCAAGAATTAAACAGGTATTGGAACTGAAACAAGCGGAAAAAAAACCAAGCAAAATAATTTTTAAATAATTTAATTATTTAAAAATAATTTTAATCTCATAGATTCCAGCTACAAGTTTTCTCAGTACTGTGCAACAAGCAAGGATGAAGGTTTATAGACCTAGTTAGGCAAAAAGATGGTCAGAGGATTAGAAAGAATAATCTGAGTGACCATGTGCAAACTTTTGCTAAAGCAATTGTATCATGCCAGTTTTGCTGGTAAGACTCCCTGTTCGAAATCTCCGGTCCCATGTGCACTACTAAACGCTCTCTCTTCCTGCTCACATTTATCCACAGCTAGTTTACACTTGTTTTGTACTTGTTCTAACAATGTCCTTTAGCTTAAACAGTTCTTCTCCCTATATGATGTCTTCTCTGCCTTTTCGTGCACACTTATAAACATGAAAGAGATATCATATCCTCTCTCAGTCTTTGTTTCATTAAGCCAAGCATGTCACACTTTCTTAGTCTCATCTTGCAAGATAAGCTTTCCATTTCCTCAACACCCTCCCAGCTCATCTCTGTTGCTGTTCCAGTACGAATTCGTTTTTCCTAGGAAAGAAAAAAGTGTTAGGGCTAATAGCTTGTTTGTCCATCCCAGTTCATCCAAAATACTTGTGCCATGTCCCCAGAGTTACTGTTAAGATTTAGGCAGTGTCTGCTTTACATCAGTTACAAAAGAACCCAATAATTACAGATGAAACAGTATTATTTCAAACATGGTAACAAACTACTGTTCACAAACACTAACTTGCGAAAACAAGCACGCAGTGTTTATCTGTACCATATGTTTAAGCCCTATACAATCTTTCACAACCAAGTGACCATCAAGAAAATAAAGACTGCTTCTTAGTACTGTAATATACTCCTTCTAGTAACCCACACAGTTTTACCTGCAAGGATATTATAAACAGGATTTTTGGATTATGCACATACCTATGCGCTCAGGGAATGTTACAGCCTCCAGCTGTAACAGGTCAGAGTTTGAAGAAGTGCACATGGAGGTAGCGTTGTTCACCCCTTACTTCTCTGAGAAGTTTCTCCTTAATATCCCAACTTTCCTACACAAAGGAAGGCACAATGAACCCCTAAAGCTGAAGTGAAGGTATTCTGCTAAAGACAGCGTCTTACACTGAGAGTGTACAGACAAGTTGTCTGCCTACAGTTTAAAGCTTGGGGAATTTAGGTATAAAACTTCAGCATTTCCATTTCCCTTCCTAGTGTCACCAACTGTCAACAACCATAGAAGCAACTTCTGACTCAAGAGACACACACACACACCGTGCAAAAAGCAATGGCATCCTCCACATACAAACGCACACAAAATAGCTTCAACAATTGCAACTTCTCTTAGTTTTTACAGATCACTGAAGTGATGTAATTGCGTAAAAAAATTATGGTATCACTACTTGAAACAATAAACATTCTGCAAGCAATTACTAAAACAAACTACATGTCCAAAAGACGAGTCCTGAATATAAATTATGTCTTTCTACGCAAGACATGCAACAAGTACCCTGTCTCATACTTGAATATACATGAGTAGTATTAAATATTAGGCTTCCCCAAACTAAGGTCTTTATTATGACAAAATATTTAGTCTTTGTTTTGAAACAGATGTTTAGACGATACTGTGGTACCTTGCAAATACTCACATTTTTCAGCTAATCAAAACCAAATGATCCTGAGCTACACACACTCTCTAGATTCAAAAAGACACTTGTCCATCAGCCTGACAATGAACAGACACATAGCAAAAGCAAGTTGCTCAACTCAGTACATGGTAATGCCTTGAAATCTCTAGCTGGTAGTGAATGCACCTGCTGCAGTAGCAGTTACTAACTGACTGTCAGATTAGATAACTCATCCATTCACTTCCAGATGATCTACCTAGATAGGGCTCCATGAAGAGAAATATCTCACCCAAAAAAACCAAAAAAAAGTTTTCTTCTGAAAGCTTTCTAACTTTCTAATAGATGTACCATACACAACAGTCTACCTGTGCTACTATAATGTTACACTCAGGTTATTTCTGTCACATCTTAGCTATACCTGCAAGTTTTTAAAACTTGGGAGAGACAAAACACCTCTACTTAAATGGTATTTTTCTTAACAGAGTACATAGCTAGTGCATTTCAGCCACCATCATAACAACCTTCATCAGCTACATATGAAAAGAGGGCCCAGAAATCCTAATTCAAAGTGCCAATAATTACAGCACTTACAATTCACCCCTTGCCATGGAATGTGATTTTTATCAGTGTAAATGGAATAGTTTAAATTTCAAACAACAAAGCAGCTTTTAGATTATTGTTTTCAAAAAAATGTAAAGGAAAAAATTAACTCACCATTAATGCTTTGGAACTAATAAGTCTAATTTTTAAGTGTAGTGAAGCAAATGGATACTTTTGTACTGATGTGAGTAATTAAAGTACAAGAGCTTCACAGACTCAGAGATGTAATGCAGCCCTTTTATCAAAAGCAGTCACTCTATCTCAGCCTGACAGTTAACAGCATATGATCTAGTAAACAAATACTTTCACACAGTACAAAAGTGCCATTAAAGGCCAGAACTGTCAACACAAATTCCATTCTTGCAAGAGAAAAAAAATATATAAACTGTTGATCACCTCTGGTTGCCTTAACTAGCATGGAGGTTGTCATGGAAACATTTCTGCGAAGTTCACAGTGATGAAACACAAACACTTCCAGTTTAATTGCTATTAGGTTTAGCATACCAGAGTTTATTTATACTCAAAGAGCATTATGATAAAATGCAATAGAAAGTAAAGCTAGCAATGATCTGGCATAATAAAGCCAATGGATTTAGAAAAGGGAAAAAAAAAAAAAAAAAGGAAAGAAAAGGAAAATAAAGACAAGTAAGATGGACTTTTTTATTAGGTTGAAACACAAAAAAAGTGAATTATCTCTTTGCCAAAAATATTAATTAAACTATCAGCTAGAACATAACTTGTCCATGGCAGTTTAATGTAACTATATTAATATACTGACATGTGAAGATATTAAAGAAACAAAACATCTTCCAACAAAGCAGTATATATTTGAACTACATTATATATCTAAGTATTTATTATACAGATTCAAAACAGATTCTTAAAAAAAATTGCAGCATCATGTTAACTTCTGTAGCACACATCACATGAATCCCATTTATTGGCAACCTCTTTTTTCCAGATAAAATAGACCTAGTCCTGCTATTTTCTTACCAACGGAGTTCCTCCGGCATAAATGACAATTCTGTTGTCCTTGCAGACAAATAGAGCCCAATGAGATTTCAAATAATAGCGCTGACTGACTACATGAATGTAAGTCAGGGAGAGCTTAATTTTATTTCATTACAGTTAATGGGGATTCACTTTTATTTTATTAGAATTAAACAAAATACAGAGATGCATGCAAGTTACTAACTAAAATCTGCAGGTTCCTTTCATTATAATCCGATTTCATTTTTTAATAATACTACATTCATTCTAAGTGCGTGATTTAAGTTAATGCAAAACCTTTAATAAATTCCAGTGACTTTTTATCTGTTTTCATTAGCACAAGTTTACTCAACTCAGCTGACAGCCTGCAAAATTGAGAAGCTGAACAGAGGTCAGGGCTTTGGAAGAGGGACTAGAACCAGTCAGTGCACTGGAGTAAGTGCAGAAGGCACAAGGACAGAATGAGGATTCAGTCACGGCACTGGGAGCGTAGGCTGAACATGGACGGGGAGCAGAGAGATGAAATCAAGTGGGGTGCATCACACTTACTTTACAGACATTGTCAAACTCCTGGCTGCTGACTCTGGCATACAAGCACAGGAATGCAATCAATTGCCCATAACCTTCCATCAACTTTTTTTCATTCACATGAGTGATATGTTTTGAATGAAGGTATGGAAGGGAAAATGATCTGTAATAAAATAACTATATTTTGAATAATTTTCCACTACCTGCTTGTTAGGTCTAATATCAAAGTAAAAATACATTCATCTTTACAATTATCATATTTATGCCTCTTAACTCTGTTTTTTTCTTTTCCCATTTGCCCATCTTGCATTTATTCAATCTCCACTTTTCTTCTTGCTAATGTTCCTGACAATCATCACTCTCCCCTTCCCAGCTAGAAAAGTTATCATAAATGAAATTTTTAACGCTGAATTTTAAAGACCATTATTAGGTTTAGAATGAGTACCTTAAAAAAGGATTAATAAAGAAAATGGAACAAGGATGGAGTTGGTGTTTCAGATTACCAGCAGAATGAGGAAAATATCAGAGTAGTACGTTTACATTGTCAAGATTACAATTATTATCCCAATAAGAATATACGGATTCAAAATGAAAGTTAAGATCTGGAGCAATCTGAAAAATACCACAAATATTTTTGTCAAGTAGGCTCCTATCCACCACATAGAGATTAATTTATTTCATACTGCTTTCATTAGCTAGCTATACTTCAGCTCCTACTACATAATTTAGCTTCCGAGATGCTACTTCCTGTTAATTAATAATGTGTTTCTGATCTATACAAACATTATTTCTGTGAAAATTACTGAAAGACAGCAGTTTCTTTAACCACGATACACTATTCTGCAGGATTACCATGGTCATTACTGAAGAATAAGAATGTGCCCAGTTCTGCCACCGTAACATACTTGTCTTCGGGTCTTCTTCCCACAAGGAAGAAATATGCAGATGAGTGTCCTGTTTTGTTAAAGCCCTTTTCTCTTCTACTTCCATGAGTTATGTTGTCCTAGGGGCTACTGGAAAGTTGGTTTGTTCTGATAATAGACATACAAATAAGCTCTGATGTACTCAAAATTTAAAAAATAATTTAGAAAGAATTTGTATTAGACATAAAATATGAAAATCATGTTGGTCTTCATTTCTTCTTTCTTCAAGACATGAACAAGTCCCTGAACAAGATCTCTGCTCTGCAGAGAGGACCTTTAGCCCTTCCTTCACAGGGAGCTTCCTTTTCCTGGAGAAGCCCAACAGAGGCTCTACTCCCAAACTCATGGGGAACCAGGCCAAGAACTTTGAAAATACACACACAGACACCAAACTTCTTCCAAAGTCTTGTGAGAAGATGACAAAAGTAAAGATAGCATGCTCTGCCTACTTCAGCATTTTCAACTGCTACAGCCTCACAGACAGCTGTGCCACACAGGTGGTACTGAATGTATAGCTTGCAAAAGGTATGGATACTGAAAATTACATCACCAGCTGACAAGGTGGTGTAGTGTCCTAGCTCACTTAGAAAATCTTAAATACACATAATTCCCCATAAAAAGACACTTTTAGGAGTTTTAATGCATCTGTTGAACAGGTGTGTAACAATTGTTCACTATACTTCAAAACGAGACTTACAACAATTTATCATTAGTCCAAGTAATACTTCAGTATTTATTCTCTGGTGTTGTCTAGGGAGTGTTTTATAGAAGATTATAAAATCTAGAATTGTTTTGACCTCCGCTTCAGCAGTGAGATACCAGAGATACCTTTTCACGCAGTTTTCTTGGCAGAAGCCCATTAAGAGAAGATTAAACAAATGCCACATATTTTTACTTCCCTCTGGACCTAGGAAGGATGTCCCACCACAAACACATGGAGGGAAATCACAATATCACAATGCTTGAAAGAGGTGATCCTTTACTAGCCAGCTTTCTCGGGCCCCTCTTCCCGCCAGGGCTTTATCCCATGGTGCTCTACCAAGCAGTTCTCTGAAGAGGCTGAAGTCTGCTCTCCTGAAGTCCAGGGCAGCGAGCTTGTTGTGTGTTCTCCTCGCTGCCCTAAGGATCTTGAGCTCCGCCCTTTCATGGTCACTGCGGCCAAAGTTGCCTTTGGGCTTCACACTCCCCACCAGTCCCTCCTAGTTGGTGAGAACTAATATGTTTATGTGACAAATACCAAAAAAGAAAGACAGCAGAAAAGAAGACTTTGGTAACCTGTCAAGTTGAAACAAGCTGTCCATGAGGCCACATTCCCATTCTCTATTTCAGCAGGCGAGAGCAATGAGTGAGAAAAGGAGACAGATATGACTGAACAGTGAGCAGTGAGCTAAACCTGCAGCATAACTTCATGACGAAGAGGCCATGCAAGCCCAGAAAAGCAAAACCAGGAGTCTGTGACTGTGAGAGAGCACAGTTCTCTGACAGCTTTATTCTTGCTGTGTAAAAGATGAAGCCGATGTGGGGGAAGCCCCACCTTTCTTTCAGTCTTTGATTGACTTTTTCTCATCTGTTTCCATATCCTCAACAGCAAAATATATCCCTAGGCACACCCAAGACACACTCTTTCTAGACAAAAATGATCCCTTTGAGCCAATTCCAGTGTTCTACATCCTCTTGGCCATGAAGAAGAAAGGGGCCAGAAGAAGAAAGAATGAATCCCAGTAATGGGCATCAGGATCGCTTATTATTTCCTTGCTTAATTAAAAAAAAAAAAAAAAGGAAAATGAGATTTACTGGAGATGGAAGTGTAACATCAGACACACTCCAGTATGCTGTCTTAAACATACTTCAGT
The DNA here is from genome assembly GCA_013399875.1 of Gymnorhina tibicen. NCBI lineage: Eukaryota > Metazoa > Chordata > Aves > Passeriformes > Artamidae > Gymnorhina > Gymnorhina tibicen. The sequence continues at coordinate 90,213 of VXAZ01008846.1, forward strand.
ACAAATGAGAAAGAAAAGAAAAATCAAACTACACTAATGGAATCTAAAGGCTCTATATCACTGCCTCCAAGTGACTGAAATCCCTTAAATTATAGGCATTTGTTTCCCAAGAGATTAAATAATTAAGGCACAAAAGCTGTTAAGATCATGTCTGTTTACCTCCTTGGTGGCAGCACCTTCACAGGTGAGCAACAACCAGCTCATTCTCACTTCTCCTCAAATACATTTCTCTCAGTAGAATGACATTGCAAGGAGAGAGGATGGTATCTTCATTTTTAAAATTTTACTCATCATATTAATCAAAATCTGCATAGCCAGTTCATTTAAAATTTCTTTGTAGCACAATGGCAGTCTGTTTGAGGCAGCTCCAGAAACAAAAACAGAAATGAAAGGAAACAAACGTCCAAGAAAAATAATTTATAAACTTAAAAAAAAATAATTGAAATGTTTTTAATACTGTCGCTGGCAAACTCACACTAGCAAGTTTACAGTTGATGTGTTCCAGACTACACCAAAATTATGTATGTGTAAAATGTTCATAATAGAGAATAAAACATCTAAAATTTATTAAGGTTTCATGCTGATCCTTCAGTCTGGCAAATGTTTGTAAAATGAAAAAAAAAAAGAAAAAAAAAAAAGACAGTGTTAAGTAAACACTTCAGACCTGAACCTTCTTTATATGCCTTTGAACCTTTCCTTTCATGTGCAATACCTGACAGCCCACTGAGAATAAAATGCTGAAAGCCCCAAAGATGGGTAAAACAGAATTTCTGACTCAGGAAATAAAGATCAGCTGAATATGATTCCCATATGGCAAACCAGATCAATGGAAAGCAAGACCAAAATTTACAATATCTATACTGTGCAGTACAACATGGAGGTTGTCTTTTATTGCTGGTAGCAAAACTCCCAATGGCCAAGAATAAAAGCAAGCACAGAGATTATACTTCCACTAATGGTGAACTCTAAAAATACACATTGATAGATTTCAGATCGGAAAAGGAAAAAGAGAAAATTTTGAGCTTTTATTTAGTGTTATGGAATACCAATCATCAACTAGAGCAATCAACTTTCAGCACAAAATCCAGGATTATTAATATGAAGGCATGTTTTCAAAGCCAAGGGGGAAAAAACTCAGCAGCTTGGATTACCTGATATGAAAAGAAACACTCTTTGCTGTAAAACTAAAACAGCTTCAAGGCTACTTTTGTGATAGCATGTGTGGCTGAATGTGAGAGAATGTATAACAATATTATTACTTTTATTTCAAGATTTCCTGTAAAACCTCAGGTCATGCTCATGAAGGCTTTCTTAAAAAGCAGTGATAAATCTGCTGAATACTTTTCCGAACGTGAAAAAAGGGCAATGGGCAGGGGGGAGGTAATCAAGCAGTCCTCAGCGACTGCACCGGCACAGCAATGCTCTCCCTGGGGTTAGCAGGAACCCTCTGTCAGGAACCGCAAAGCACTGTACCTGGCCATCTCTGGTGGGCTCTCAGAGGGCAGATGGAGTCACAAGTCTGCCCGTAAAGGAAAAAAGATCCAACTTTTCAGATTCCTCTAATACAGTTCAGATGGAAGAACACCGAAGAAATTCTTAAAAAGAAAACAAAACTGGCAACATTTTTAGTAAATATACAACAGACCTGACCAAAGTAAAAAGATATAAAATCACTTTCAAGCTTCAGTAAAATATTTGCTCTATTCTAGCATAAAGTCTCAACCAAAGGGACAAAAAAAAGAAAAAGAAAACTTCACAGCATCTTGGACCTACCTCACATTGCACTACTCCACCACTTTCCACTTGAAATTAAAGATATCCACAGTAACATGAGAGCCCTGTTCCAGGATGTCCACAGAGAGATGAGGGTGGAGGTAAACAATAGGAACTGCATAGCAATATTGTCTTCTCTATCCCTCTATAAACAAGCAAATGAAATACTTTGACCCTACATATGAAGAGAGATGATTTGCCTAAGAATTTTCAAGCCATTTCTCCCAGTAGGTGGAAACATATCCTATATATCTAAAATCATGTCCATGGCAGAAATTCTACTGGCATTCAGCCTGGCTGATCTTCATGGTTTCACCACTAGTAAGCAGTGCAGTCCAGTCAATCCTGGCTCTGAAAACCTAAAAACTTCAGCATGTTACTGGCATATTAATACATATTTTCTGTGGTACTTCATCAACAATGGTGTGACACACTTTTAGCATAACCTTCAGCTGCAAATGCTGCCACTAAAGACCAATACAGAAACAGTAAAGAACAATAATATTTGAATGAATTTATGAAGCATCCTCTTTCACAAGAGAAATGGTAAAGGAAGACCACAAAAAAAATTCTGGACCCCAGAAGATTACCACTCACCTGGGGGAGGTGATTTTCCGCTTATGTCTAATAGCACACTGCTGCTCTGAGCTGAATCACAATTTTGTACAATTAGAAGATAGTGTATACTGTCATCTAATAAGCATTCTTCTTGCCTCCTTCCTTGGGCAAAATTACCATTCATTTAGGCCAACTGGGATATCATCTCTCTCAGTCTTTGGACAAAAGCATCTAGGTCCTATAGACTCAAATATTTCCAAAAGATTTACACGCAAATATTGTAGGATCTTTACAAATACTACCTGCAAAGTACACCTCTTCTCTGAAAGCGTACAGCTATTATACTCCCATCGCTCTTATTTCTCAGATCTTGTTCTTATCTTTTGTTCTAATCTTGACAAATGTAATCTCATTCCACTGACATAAATCCAGTATCCCATTATATATTAATCACTTATCTTCCATGTCAAAGCCTTCCTATCATCTCTCATTCCATATCTAGAGGTAAACTCCCTTCTCCTTTACGTCCAGGCTGCCAGCTTCCATCATCCATGTGTTATTTTTTCAATTAAGTGTCTTCAAGCTTTTTATCCAGGCTGACACCTCACACTGCTATGAACATTCACAAGACTAACTGATTAACCTCTTTCAAACTGCTTTGGCAGGAGACCTATGGAAAATTTTAAAAACTATTATTTGCAGATATGCTATGATAACTCCTTGTTTTTCTGTCTTCCCTTGCCTGTTTCTAAACATTGCCTCTACCCACGTATGGAAATTGTCCTACTTCTGGGTTGGGACTCAGCAGTTCTCTGTTTGCTCAGCACCCAGAGGTGCCCTTCCAGTTCATATCCAGGTCTCTAAAACACTGTCAAAGGACAGGCATGAAGTTAATGAATATCGATATGCCAATAAGCACACTAAGCACTGTTCTGCTTCTTTCAAAAGGAAAAAAATAGTGGTCAAACCAACATTGATACATTTCCTGGTTGTAAGGTACTGCTAGTATAATTCCTTCAGAAAATTTTACTGTGTGTTAGAAAAGTCCTTAAAGCACAATCTGGAGTATCCCAGTGAAATTTACTTTGAAGTCCTTAATAATGTCCTCTTGCAAATAACTACTCTCAGTGTTAAAAACAGCCCTTCTCCCAGTGGGCTTTGTTATGCCCTCATAAGGTGGATCAACAATACTCTATTACCAAGTATCTTCTCCCCATATAGTCTCTTTTCCATACAGCTTTTTAAGGATGTATCAAAAAACATTGACATCAACAACAAAAAAAAAAAAAAAAAAGGAAGGAAGGAATTTAGGAAGCTATCTAGTTTTGTAATTCCCATTTAAGATATTTCTATACATCCAAGGGGATGAATTCCCAGTTTAAATATAAAATGTTTATATTCACCCAATTAGCCAGAATAAACACATGTCTTTTTCAGAGGCACGACCTTCCAGCCTTGATGCAGATCCTACTACTGAAAGCAAAACCAGCAACAATGTCTCTGGAAGTATGCTCCTGTATTTCCTCGTATTTAAATTTCTTTTGGTAAGGTCTCATATAATATTCCAATTAATCAGTATAATTTCCTGTCTTCTTAATCATGCATTTGTTTGTTTTGTCTTTTATCAGTTGGCATATTTCCTCTCAACTTTGTAAAATTTTTGATCAGCTTCCTAGTTTACTTTCACAGAACTAGCAAGTTACAAATATTCATTATACATCCCAGTAGTAAAAATAAAATACTTAAAAATGTCATGCTGTTCACTTCAGCTCTTATTATTCTCTACTACTTTCTCATAATTTAAAATAATTCCTAAAATCAAAGTTCTTGGAGGAAATAAAGCAGTACCATCCAACAAAAATAAGAGCCAAACCAAGGAAACTGTTATCATGTAACACACAACTGTAAAAAAGTTTCAACTCTCACTTATGAATCAGATCTTCAAAGATTTTCAGTATCTAAAAATACAGCCCATCCCTCTCTCACATTTTTTCCCCTGTGGCATAAAAATTAAAAAAAAAATAATTAAGAGACACACCTCCAAATTGTAAACTGACTTTATTTCTCATCCCTCTTATTCTTTTACAAGCTCAGTTGTGTTCCTACCACACCAACTTCCCCCACAGCATGCAAGATCAATGCAGTTCTAGCCTCTTCTCTGATGAGCCCCAGCTGCAGAGGATGGGAATCTTGCACACTGCAGACCATATGGGGTACCAAGTTTTAATAGCCTGATTCTGTAACACTGGTTTGGCAAGTTTTTACACATTCTATTAATTATAATAATATCAGTGAGGCTTACACAGCAAACAAGCCAAAGAAGCTGAGCTCTGCAAGAAGTTTTTCAAAGGTATAATGGAGTTAACCAAAGGGCATTAGTAAGTACTGAAGGAAAAGCGGGGGGAGATAATAAAAACAGGCAATCAGCTACAAAACACAATATGAGACTTGAAGGCTACCATTTCCTCTTTCAAGCATAAGATTGATTTTCTACTGCATCTCTAAGCAAATTACTTGAATCTTTAGCCTTACAGAAATCAGGTTCCACTTTAACTTTTTCCCTGATACATCTGACATTTCAGCTGACAAGAGGCACTTTCCACTGTAAAGTGATTTTGGTAAAAATGGGATGATTTCCTGTACTTCCACTGTATCTTATGCAGCTTCTTCACTCTGCAGTATACCTCTAGTTGACAGAATTGTTAGGACCCTCCTTTGCTGATGAAATACTGCATTTCTAAAGCCATCCCCTCCACTATTAGGATCCTCTTTAAACAAACACAAGAGGAAAGAAAAGTTGAAAAAGTACAAGCAAGGAAAAGCAAACAGAAAAATCTGAGCTACACTCCTTAGCATTAGAAGTGCTCTCGAAAACTTCCAAAAGAAAAGATCAGGAAGGATTACAGCAGAGGAAGGTTTCCTTGACCCATATTCTGGCTTCCAGAAGTATCTCATAGCCCGATTACAGGGGTACACTTGCTTAGCATCTCAGCCCTGACAAGCCACTGCCACTGTGCAGGACATCACATGCCTTGCCACAGCTCCCATCCAAAAGCTCTGTCCTGGCTGTCCAGGAGGGTATGGCTACAGCTATAATGCTCTAATTTTTCCAAGACCTGTACACTTTTAACAGCTGAATATGAAATGAGTTAAAGTACTTTGGAGAGCTAGAAGCAAGTTAAGCTGTCTGCACAGATATAACCTTTGTATTTTCTGACAGTTCTGTAACAAAGAAAAAGCATCATAATCCCAGAAGTTCAAAAACCACAAAAAAAAGTCTCCTTAAAAAATGGAAAACAGAAGTTCTCTCTTCTCTCTCTCCTTCTTCCTACTTTCATTATCAGCAGAATTTTATTTCTTTCTTCCTGTCTCTCTCTCTTCTTGTTGGGTTTTTCATTAATTTGAACAGATTTTCCATCTGGCCTGTCTTAACATTTCTGAGCTCTTCTGCCTGCCCCTTATGTATGTAGGTATGTGAAAATTAGTATACTGCAAACACCGGGGGTGGATTATGTGTTATTCATTACACAGTGACAATTCAGCTTTTTTGCCCACCACAAATATTTGTGAGACAGCAGTGAAACGCAGGGTACCAGGATTCTGAGTTTCTAAGAGCAGCACATTGTCAGGCACTTCCAAAGATGAACTATAACAGCAGCTTCCTTTGCATCATCAGCCATGACCTGGGTTCCACCCTGTAGGCAGAAATCACAGGCTCCCACTTGGGCTAAGTTAACCGTGCCAGTTATCAGTAAGAGACTAAACCCGTGTAGTGTGGGTCACACTGTATCAGTGTGACTTACCCAAGCACTCAGCAGGGTCTGTGTTTTCTGAAAGGCACTGCAGCAATGCAGATGGGCCACAGATCTCTTCAGCTCCGTATCTGAATTGTATTTTACATTTTGCATGAAGTGACTTCAGTGAACATTTACCCATCCATTTTACAGGTAAGATAACAGCCTTATCCTTTAAAGAAAGAGTACTGAGCCTTAATGAATAGTAATTATTGCAAAGGCATACACATTTAAAAAACATTCAATGTAAGAGATAGGCTTAATATTCTTGTTTCTATTAAATCTGCCTTAAATAAAGGTACTTGAATGAAAACAGGATAACCTTTTTCTCTTTCTAAATAAAACAAACATATGAAAACAAGAGCTTCCACAATGGGGTCTACAGAAGGTGAAGAAATTATGCTTCATGAAATAAATTTGCAATGGCAAGCATTGTTCCAGTTTGCAGTCTTTTGTTATTGTTTTCAATCGTATTTATTTGTTTATTTAAATCCTTATGATATTAGTGGTCAAATTTAACATCCCATATAAACATACAACCATCAACAGAAGATTAAAATAAAAAAAATACAATAGTCTGCATGAGATTATACTGAACTGCAAACAAAAGTGGCAAAAGCAATTAATCAACCTTAAATGAGCAAAAGCTCTAGATCAACAACGTGGCTTAAAACAAATTAAAACTTTGCAAACAGTCACAGAAATGGCTTTTTTTCTGTCAAGTATACTGAATTTCAAGAGACTTCAAACTGTTAAAATTGCCACCCAAAGACAGAAAAAACACAGCTTATGCAGCTACTCACTATATATATTTTCATGTTGCTAGAATTTTTTTTAACTTCTTCCCACCAAGAACAAAAATGCAGGCCTTCAGGGAGTTTACAGCTACAGAAGAAGCAATGCCTTTGATGTTATATTGCAATAATCAAACTGATCAAGTCACAAGTATAATGTATATCACAATGATGTGCAGAACAGCTAACAGTTGGGGTTTCTTTTACAGAGTTTAGCCTTGTGTAGTTTGCTAGAAGAGCTTTTACCGCAAGTACTTCAGATCTGCCAAGTAAAATCAAGCAGCACAATTTTCATTTATGCAAAACATGTTTTGCAGGAAAGACATGATTGAACTGGAAGCAGTTTGGGTACAATTATTAGCTGTTTTACACAGTTCTTATTACTAGATACACACATATGTGAAGTAAATTTAACTTAAAAGAATTTGTTTTAATGCATTAGAAAATTCCAGAATGAATTATGAACACTTGAATAGTAGCTAATTCACTTTCCCCTCAAATTTTCTATGACAAACCGAGCGGTACAAACCACAACCTCTTTACTCAAAATGCACAGAAGGTTTTGGAACAATGAAATGTAGTTGATGTGCTTCAGCAGTAATAGGGCTTCACCTTCCAAATATCACATCCATATAAAGCCCATAGAAACACTGCAAGAAATTTTAAAAGGAAAGATCTCTTTCTGCAGGCTTTTAAGGAAACTATTCCTATTATTTCTATAATTGAAGCAAACAGAAGATTTGGGGGTAAACCCAACAAGTATTTTCCCAAATCAGCATAATCCATCATTTTTTCCATTCTTTTCTTTTTTAACTGGATATCCATGGCACTTTTACCTTGAAATGACCCCAAGATGCACCAGGGGAGGTTCAGGTTGGACATCAGAAAGAATTTTTTCATGGAAAGGGTTTTTAAGCAGTGGAACGACTGCCCAGGAAGGTGGTGGAGAGACCATCCCTGGAGGTGTTCAGGAAACAACTGGACATGGCACTTAGTGCTCTGATCTAGCTAACAAGGTGGTGGTGGTGAGTCAAAGTTTGGACTCAATGATCTCGCAGGCCTTTTCCAACTCAATGACTCTATGATTCTAAGTCCCTTTTAGAGCCCAAAGGGTTACTTTACAGTTATACCTCAATATAGTATTAAGCAAATTAACAGAAAAATTATGAAGAATGCCTTGCACAAGAAAAACCTATCAAGGCAAAACACTGACATTTTCCTAAAGAATGGATTTTCTTGTACATCTCTATTAAGAGCTCAGGTTAAAAGCATAAAGTGAACTTTTACCTCATGTGTGAAAGGCTAATTTCAGAGGTATCTAATTTCTCCATAAAATAATTTCTGCCCACATTTAAATAATTCACAAGGAAAATGGACCGTCTGCTGAGAGAACGGTAACATTTGTTTAGAACAACCAAAAAGCCAGATGTGAGCAATACTGCAATGACAGTGAAAGAAACTGACTTAGCTAGTTTTTCTCATTTGGACAGTATCTCTTTCACTGGGTTGTAAGCATCTTAATTTTTCTTCTGTGTAAGTGTCAGAGCTACCACAAGCCAGCACAAAATTCAGGCAGTTAGTGAGAAACACAGTAATCTCTGAACACTATCAGCAATGTAAAAACCTGTTTCTGTTCTCCTTTTTCCATCCAATCTTAACTTTTCTTGAGGAAACACTTCTAGTCCTCATCCAAGGCTCTCCTTTAAGAGAAACCAACTTAGTTCTTGCAGTTGCTGTGCCTGGAGTAGGGCTAATTTCTCAGTCTACAAAGCCTTTCAGCAAGTGAATGGAAAGCAGTGGATGGATTAAATTAGAAGACCAGAGTTTACAGTCATTGAGCTCCAGAAAGCAATTTACTGGCATTCTTTATTTAATTATATCAACACCTCATAACCATTAATGAATTTATCTTTACTGTACTGAGATTAAGTAACTCTATCACGAAGTTCCACAAGTATACATCTGAGCCAAGAATTATAAATTTTAGGAAGGCACTTTGTCTACATCATAATCATTCCTCGCAATGTTAAAAACAGTTAATTTCAACCCCATGAGCCATGACTGCTGCCCCCTTCCCCACCTACTTAAGATTAAAAATAATGTTTGTTTCTCTTACAGCCATTCTTGCCCACATCCATACGGATGTGTTCACCCCGACAGCAGTTTAATGAACACAAGAAAAACAAGTGTTTTTCAGCTATAGGACTGACATGTGCAAAACCTGTTCCCCCTCTTCAACCCACAATGTCCCCTTGAGGAAAAAGGGAAGAGCAATGAGCTAGTGGGGCGGGAAGAGAAATTAAAAAAAAAAAAAAAAAGGCTCTGAAGAGTGGGAAAAGAGCTGTCTACACTAACAGGGGAAAAAAAAATACAAATTTAAACAAAGGCTGTCCACACTTACAACACTCATCTTTCCGGGTTTTTTTTTTCCTGACCCTTTTTCTGGTATGAAACTCCATTGCCTTCACCACTGTTTAGAACAGTTTCAAGAAGAGTACAGGGAGACAAGTTCTCAAATTGTTTCCATGTATACCAAATTCTACATATATACTTAGTTACCTGGTTAAGGAAAAAAAAATATTAAAAATGCTTCATTTTAATTTACAGCTCTAAGCAAACCTGCATTTCTATCAGGCAATCAAAGGAAGACAAACTAATATTCACAGAGCAAAAGTACCAACATTTGTCACTGAGGAAAATAAATTTTCAAATCTTATAAGCTAGTGTTCCCTGAAGACATCCAATACACATGGCCCATTCCTGTATATCAGAAGTTAAACAAGAAAAGATTTCTGGGAGGCTTTCAGTTTTGTGCCTAAAATCTTCGGTCTCTTTTGCTCTCCTTGAAATCTAAAGAAAGAAAGAATTGTGATTTATCTGTTATATCCAATACACTTCTTGTATTTTTGTATGCATCTAAATTAAAAAAAAAAATCTGGAAACAGTCATTTGCACCAGGTTAATAATTACCTATAAGGAAGATACTGAAGAACAACATAGATTTCTTCAATATACTGTATCATCTTCCACCAGCAGGCACACACAAAACAGAATGAGAACAAATTATATCCAGATGGTACTAATGTTCAGGATTTTAATATTGCTGTCCTTACTATAACTATATAAAACTCTCTGCATAAAGGTTACCTCTAACACATCTTCTAACTCTTAAACACATTAAAAAACACCCTTATTACATTGTACATTTAACCACAACACAAGAAAAGGTTAGCTCCCAATAATAACCTTATAAAGAAAGCACAGTATCAGTTAAATGGATTTTAAGTAAGGGTCCAAGATCATATTAGGCAGCAATTATAAGCTACAAATTGTATTTTATATCTTCAGCAAGAGGTAACACAAGTCTTGCTGAGTCAAATCTCTGCTATAAAACCTCTTGCCATGCTTTAAATGCTGCAAGCAGCTGAGCCCTGAGGGGTTAAAGCTAATGCTAAAGGTAAAGGCTTGAAGAGTTGACCAGATATCTTGTGGCCATAGATCTAAGTGTGTCAGTCACAGGCAACTATACCGTACTGTGCTTGCCAGAGAAGGCCAGGAGTAATAGATCAAGTTCATCAGCTGCTGAGGAGCCTACCAGAGGTGCAGCAGAGATTAACATTGGTTTCACTGTGCCTACAGTGATCTGCACAGAAAAGGTGACACTGGATGATGACTCACTATTTCCAAGCACCAAAGAAAAGTGTTAGAAGTGCTTCTTCCAAACAACACATCCTAAGAAAGAGGCCCCCAAAGTGTCAGGAGTGAAAAGGAATGAAAAAATCATCCCAATCAGTAGGCCTCAAAGAAGCAGCTATGTCTTACTACAGCTCCCCAGCTTATCAAAGCAGCCATCCTTGCAGCCTGACCCAGAGGGTCATCCACACCCACCACCAGCCACTGCTCTCCACAGCTGAGATCCAGCACTTACCTCACCGCCGCAGCCCCCCCAGCCCACAGCAGAGCAGCGGCACCCCCAGGATGCCCTTGCTGGAGGAGGTTTCCCAGCAGAGCAGCTCACTCCCTCCCAAGCATGCACTGTGAGGCTTGGGTCTGTGTCTTGTTTTGCTACCGAGGCATTCCAGGCTGTGTCAGTTTGGATTGCAACATAAATATTGTGCAACTGCGGGCTCCTTAGTTCCAATTATGGTAATATTGCAGGTGACAATGAGAAAGATATTTTTAATAGTCTCTGGTTACATTTTGCTCCGACTCATCCACATGTTAGAAAAAGAGAAAGTCAGCTAAAGGAAATTTTGTTGATAAGTGAATTTGGAGCAAAACCGTAAACCTATCAACGACTTGGAAAAAAGGGTCTTCCCCATTCTGATAGTAATTTAGTGTTAGAACAATGACCCAAATGTCAGTCATTGGATACAGAAGAATGTTTATAAAATTATATTTAAATGATACATAAGTATATTTAGAGGTTTGAATATTATTAAGTCACAAAATGAGCAGGTGCCTATGTATAATAAGGCTAATAGTTTCAGTTTAAAATTTAATTCTAGTTACTGAAGACATTACTGAAACACATGTTAAAAATAGCACTTTAGTTAAGTCCAGGACAGCAGGTTCCATTTTTACACATAATCGAATAATAGAAATGTATTCTTCTACTGAGTCACACAAAGATTTAAAATGCGAGTGCTCAGCCTGCAACTCAGGAGGACCAGCCATGTATATGGCTTTCTCCATCTGCTACCCTTCTCAGGCTTCTCAGTGGCTCTCCCTTATGTGACAATCAAATAATAAGGGGGAGGAGGAGTCTCAAGAAGTGAGAGCAAGGTCCAACTTATAGCCATACGCTTTCTAGACAAACATATAGCGAATTACTGATGTTCACACATTGCCCGAAGCTCCTGGGAAATGCCAGATTTGCTGCATATGCATATTTGCACCAATCATGAGGCACGCAACATCCTACTGCTACAGCATGTGGTATGTCATGCCTGGCTGCCATGCCTGGCTCATCAGGCTGGACACTTTAAAACAAGTTATCTGTGTTCATGTTTTCAGGAATGTTTCTTTCGTATGTCTTTGGATCCTCACCAATGATGTACCTGAATACTGTATGTTTTAAGATTCATTTACAAAATAAACGAAAGATAACTCTTCAAAGTATTTAAATGTTATGAAAAAGTCACTTTAAATATGGATTTTTCACGTTAGCGGTGACTTGTTTCAGAGCCTATGAAAGAGTTGGGGTAAGAACTTTTATTGAAGGAAGAACTGAAAACACACTGATTTGGTTTAAATATGCATGAGCAATCCGTCACCTGTCTCAGTCTAGGTAGCTTTGAAGAACAGCTAAGTAGTTGGTAACTTCTCAGTCTCAAAAACCTGTTTTGCACAGGCACATACAAACACATCAAAAGTGTCAACCAGTCTCAGCACCTAGGCCATAAAAATGAGTCTTCATATCAACTTCAGTAAACTTGGGATCAGGGATGAAAGTCTTGGATTTTTCAACACAAGTGTGTGGCCATTACCTCAAGCACATCTTCTCCTGAGGCCTGAGACAGGTCAAGGCACAAGAAGGGCACCTGCTTGCTCCAGGAGCTGTAAGGCTCAATCTGACAAGTGGCAATCTGTCACCAGCAGATAGAACCCCTCCATCACTCACCACTCCAGGCCCCACTGCTAGACCAAGCACACCTAGACTTCACAACCACCCCAGAGGACAACCTCAAGCTGGAACATGGCAAGACACCAACGCTGCAAGCCATACTCCGTCTGGAAAAGAATGCTAACCTGGTTTGGAAGCATCCTTCCCTCATTTTTTCAAGAAAGAATTTGGAAGGCCAAGTTTTCTCATCACAACCCATTAAACAACTATTCTTAAATTGTTAAACACTCTCCACTATGGTAAGTTCCTGACCGGAGAACCACATTCCTTAAACACATTCCCTGTTTTAGCCAAGGATTGACTGCGCTCTTCTTTAGAACATTTTCTGTCCCATAACCCGAGATACAATAAACCCACTGGGATACATTCATTTTCTTTCTGAAGGCCTTGGTCTCCTTCCCAGAAAGTTATGGATGGAAACAGAAACCCTTTGATGCTGCACAGACACACGTGCACAGGCACGGACACCACTTTCCAAGCTGTACAGCTTCACAAGAGAAACACTGGATTCATTATCAACTTCTTCACCTAGCACTGGCCTTCAGCGATACACAAATATTTTGAGAGTTTTACCATTCTCCTGGTTTCTCTGTGGTTTGAAAGTGTGGTCTGATTCTCAGACTCAAAACCAAAAATAATTAAAAAAAACACAACAAACATCTACACCAAACAAACCCAAAAACACACAAAACAAACAAACCAAACCAACAAAAAAACTCTTAACCAATATTTTTAAATTTTAAATATTTTTAAATATTTTTATTTTCAATTTTTTTTTTTTTTTTTTTCATTCCACAGTTCATACAATGTACATTTCTGGTTGCTAAGGTATACTTCACACCCTTTCCTGGTCAATAATAAATAGAGGCTCAGGAACAGATCCAGAACATCCATCGCCAAACATCATTAACTCTTTCACAAGATGTTAGTCTCTTAAAATAGAATTTAATACCAAGTTCAAGTTTCAGTCAGAATAGACTTAATTCTTCTTCTAAAGCAAAATATTGTGTAAGAATTTATTGACACCATATGAAACTTCTTCTGTATATTCAATGCAGTTATCTGTTGAATTACTGACCATACGTATTCTTCTATGTACGCTGACAGTTATTGTGTACTGAGAACAATTTACAGGCATCTTCACAACATTAAAAGTAATTTAAATGCATTCAAGACTGGTAACAAATGGGTCTGAATAAATTTCTGCACAAAAGCATTTCATGATCTTTAGCAAAGTTCCATCCTAATATTTTTACAGTTTTAGCACCCATATATTCCACTAATTGACTTTCAATGAAGAATGATTGTTGCCACATATCACAGAGTTCTCAGCATGCTCCCTCTTACATTCACCATACTGTATCCATGATATCATTTATTCCTTATTGGATTAAATATGTTATTCTACAAAGATCAAAACACTGACACAATTGTAAAGCACAACAGTTCAGCAGATACGTGTATCTCTGCAGTCTGTGCACACCTGACTGAATTAGGTTTTCCTGTTTTCATTTACAGGTCATGGGAATACTGTAACTACCATAATGAAACCACAATCCTGTTCGTGTTCTCTCACAAAGAAATGTCTTGAATCATATATCTTTCAGTTTGTGTGTTTTACACTCTAAAAAATACTAGCCTCTGTTTTCTACACACTTTTCTTCCCCTTTATCTTCAGAAGACCTCTGTCACCCCTCTGTCACATTAATACAATGATACTTTTTTTCAGTCATTAAAAATAAATTTTCAGTGCAACAACTAATAACTAATTTCCAAAGACAAACACTGGAATTAACAAGATCTAGTATTTAAAAAATAGCAGCCTCAATTAGGGCCAGTGGAACCTGGTGTAACTCCTGTGCCTGCCACGTGCATAAAGCCATCGTGCAAAAAAGTTCGTTTTTTCTTCCCATAGAAGTGAAGGTGAAGAAATGTATTTTCTATATTGGGCACCAGATGAAAATCACATTGCTCTTTCTTCTGAGAACCTGAGCCCCTATTTTCTGAGCAACTGCCCACCTCCTGGCAGTGCTGCCTGTGCCTTTGCTGGCTCCTGCCCAGCCACATGTTTTCTCTGGCCTTCTTCCCCTCACTTCCCAACTCTCCATTGTTTGTATGTTGTCACTCTCCTTTCTTTAAAGCCCTTCGTGGCTTCCCACCATTCACCCTTAAAATTTTCTCTAATATTTTTACATGGTAAAACTTGTCAATTTCTGATCTACTTTCCAAGCTGTTAAATGTCAACTACAGATTTTATTACACAGGTATCACCTACCACTTGTTTTACTAGGTGGGTTAGAATTCCAGAAGAACAATGTGCCCTCTCAACATCAATAATAAGGCTTACAAAAGGAGAAATCAACAATGTAATTGCGAGCAATTTTTTATAAGACTTAGCACTGACAGCATGGCAAAGTTTAAATGGTGTTTACCTCTTTTACATTTTTTTCACCATTACTGGGCAAATCCAAAACCAACACCTGATAGATACTTAAAGTATTACGCTTAGCAACTCTGAGATTGTTTCTCCAAACACAAGTTTCATAGTTTTCAGACTGAATTATACAATTTGGTCCTGTTCAACAAGCAATGTAATATCACAGCTATTCTCCTTCCTTCTCTGAAAGGACAAGATTGCAAAAATTGTAGTGGCAATATCCATCAAGATTAGACTATTTTAATATAAATATATGTGAAAATGTAATCAGTCAAATTACATCAAACACATGATTTCAAATTACATCAAATACATAATGTATCATGTTGGTTTAGGCTGAAATACAAAAGCTGAATAATGGAATAATCAGCATTTGAATTTACTTAGAAGACAAATTCTGACCAAAGTTGCAAAATATACATCAGGTTGTGAGAGAAAAAATAAATTATTCTAATATGATCATCAACTAAACATCAATCTTAAAAGATATAGGATTTTTTTTTTTGTAACAATGTAAATACTTATTTACGAAATAATGTGCCTAGAAAACCCCAACAACTTTCTAGTTATATGAAACAATGTACCCCCAGCCTCAAAACATTACTCTTCAAATGAATTTCCAGTTTTGGGCCCAGGAGTAAAGAGTATCTCCCACCGGGACAAGGTTGGCACAGGCCCACTGGAATCTCAGTTATCCTCATAACGTCCTGGAGGCAAACTGAAGCAAGACTGAGATCAGCAATTTACAGAAATACTTAATGTGATGCAGTTTGCAGCCGTGTCTGATTCACCACAGAGGTCCAAAGGACCAGCTCACTGAGCAGAGGACTCACAGTGTGTGTCCCTGTGGACCCTGCAACCACCAACGGGCTGGAAACATCTTAAAACAGAGATACTCCACCACCTACTTCCAGCACCTGCTGCCCATAGGAAGCTGAAGCTCCTTGGTAAACAAGCAAGTTCTACAGGTAAGCCAAAGCCAGTCTGTGAACCTCAAGGAGGGTTCTTTGTGACTCAGAGGGCTGTATGATGGAGATCTGTAGTTTCTCCTCTCACGCCAGAATGGACATCACATAGCACTGGAGAGGGAGTAGGGGGAGTGGCAGGGCAGAAAATCTCCCTTCTGCACACTGAATGAAGGTGCTGCCTGTCCTTTAAAGCTGTCTGTTGTTCCCCAGCCTAACTAATCAGAAAGTCATCTGTTACCTACAGCAAAGCCCACTGCCACCCAGCAGAAGAGACCCCCACACTCAAGGCATGTAGAGGGTACAGCCCACCGTATCCAAGGGAATCGGCTCTGTCCTCAGCAGACAGCCTGGCTAACATATATAGTTAAATAACAAACAAACTGCAGCAAACCCACTTCCAGCTACAGATGTGTGATTACTATTTGCAGGAAAAAGAATTAGCTAACTAAACGAACGAAATGTTAAACCTACAATGTTCTTATTCCCTCTCCTCAGCAACCTCTACAATTTACTGAAAAGATTGAAGATAGTAAAGAGCTTAAAACAATATACTTAATATTTTAACTTTATTTTTCTTTCAATAGGAACTGAAATTGTTGTATTAAACACAATTCCACATATAACTCATTCCTCAGAGTTCGAATGTTACTTACTAACACCATCCCAAACTACACTCTGGTGAAGCAATAAACATCATAGCAACAGTTCATTAAAGAGATTATTTTCAGCTACTTCAGTGATGACAGCATAAGCAAGCTATTGCTGGCACTTTCAAAACCACCTTTCTGACATAAAACATGGTCTTGCCCTTAAATGCAAACCTATCAGAAATGGGATTAAAGGAAAAAAAAAGCAGAAAAGACAAAGCAGATGCAAATCTTGCAACAAAGAATAGATGCCTCATAATTTGCAGTGAACATTTTGGGAGATTTTTAAAAGTAGAAAGTTTGATTAAGCTACTGAAAGCCTCAGAAAGGAGAAAAAAAGATGATCAGTGCTAAATAATACTAGTGAGACTGCTCCTTGTTTTTATGCTGATCTAGAAGTTTTGAAATTTAAGTCTAAAGCTACACTTGGAAATTGTTACAGTAACTATGCTTATTCTGTAAAAGAACATATGTGGAAGAAAGCCTTCAAACAACTAACAATGAACTATTTTATTGCAATTTTAAGATTAACTTTAAGAGGTTAGTTTATTACAGCTAAGCTTTTCTATAATTTCATCGCTTATATGAGGTTTTTCCGGTGCCACGATTTTGCACATACAATCAAGAAAGGTATCAAGTCAAAACAGGGCAGGGAACAGGAATCTAAATGACAAGTCTTTCTTCTAACAAGGATTAGTTGAGAGGTATGCTACAGTGGCTGTTAAAAAAAAAAATAGACAATTTGCATTACTTCTAGACCTTTTAGCTGTCACAAAATTTTAAAAGAGTAATCAGTTCTGGTGTACAGAAAATTATTATTTTACAACAAAGTTGATAGCATTTTTCAGTTTGATTGTGATTTGCATTTTTCTCCAGTCAAAATCATTCCATGGGTACTTTTCAGTGACCTATGTCCTAAATCATTTTCATTTCATATGAGCAAGCGATCTCTTCACAATCTGACCGACAAAGAAAAAAACACGATGACTCCCTGGAACCATTCATTTTCAGCCACCATCACAATTTAATTTCTCCAAAATAAATCTGGTAAAAATAGAAATGGAACAAAAAAGTACTCCATGTTCAAGAAATATTAATTAACCACTCTATCAGAAAGATAAATCCCAGCCCTCACATTTCAATGATTAAAAACAAAGAGGTTAAGTGACATTTTCAATGACACATAGCAAAACACTGCCACAACATGGATCACATCTCAGAAGTTTTCTATTGTTTTCAGCCCACTAGCCTTGAATAACTCCTGTGCATACAATGCTGAATCAGGTATATTCCTCAGAATACAAAAAGCTTATTCCAGCTCACATAAATCAGTCCTAAAAAAAATAAATTATCTTGTTCTACAGTATTTTTTTTAAAATATATTTAAGTCCAACAATAACTTTTCCAAAAAAATAATGGAGTCTGACAGGAATGTTTCTACGCAAAAACACTTTTATTCTTAAAATTATAGTCTCAACACATTCTATTATGGAAACCATTTAAAAAACATATAAGCAACAGATGATTACAGAAAGAAAAATCCAACAAAAAAAAATTAAAAATAAAAAAGACAAACACCACCAAATAATCAAGTCACTTCAAAAAACTGTGTAACTATTCACCTGAGTACCGCACAAACCCTAGTGCAGCTTTAAAAGAGTAGCATGTATTTACTGATTGAAATGTCCTGAACTTGGTATATTTCTTTTACTCTTCCTCATACTCAAACGCACTCTAATTTGGTTATTCCTTATAGACTATTCGGTCATTTTACACAAATCTTCACTAAACACTAATCTACAAAGCATTAGGTTTTTTCCTCTCTCAGATTATATAAACACTGCACTGTAGCAAAGATCCCGTGACACAATGTAAGAATTGCTGAGATTAAACTAAAAACAAAGAAATACACAAATATTTATACAATTGATTCTGCTTAAGCTTCCTCGTAAGGTTACCGTTAAACCTTAAAGCCTACACCAACAAGGCCTCACATAAAGCAGCGTATTTGAGGTGTTACCTATTATTAAAATAAGTTAGGGTGTCTAACTACATGCATTTTGGAAATGCTATATTAGAAATACTCTTTCCCTTAATCTTTTACTGATCTACTATCCTGAGAAACTAAAGGAATGATTTAAGTATGCAAAAAACACTACAGAACAAAACTATTTTGTAACAACTACATTAGAACTGCAGATTACTACAAAACGCGTATTTTGAGTCTCTACATTTACATGAACAAATTATCGTCAAGAAAAAACTTTAAAAAATACTAACTTGAGTGTTTAAAATCATATCCTACTTAAAAGGGTTTAGTGTAGCATTAGAGAAACCAATTTAATAATTAATCATATTTTCTTTACAGTAATATGACTAGCAGTAATGTTTTTCCTTAATGGCTTTAAATTACTTAGCACACAGAAGAAAAAATTTAAAACTGTCAAAATCTCTTAAAACTTTTTGTCTGACTTCTTTCTCCCCACACTCACAAATTAACGTGGGGATAATAGACACCATGAGCAACTTCTGGGTCCCACCTTTGTAACAAAATTTCCAAGGCCTGATCCAAGCCTGTGGAGTCAATGGAGCGATTCGTACTAGTGTCAATGGAAAGATTCCCACTGTCTAGAGTTGAGTTTGGATAGGGGCTTTAATGCACAGAAAAGACCAGGGAAAATCCTCTTTGGAAGAGGAACTTCTGTGTTTCTCTCGGTAAGTACGTATACAAACAAGACGTCCTAAAAGTAGAAGCGATTCCTAGGTAGAGGGTACTGCCCGTTCCTCCATCTGCAGCTCTGCACTCCTTACTAATAGAGGACAATACCATAAATTCACGGTGGTTACTTTTGAGCTTATTTTTCCCTGGAGAATATACCAGCAGCTCACTTTCTGTCCGGACTATTATCGCAAATTTCAGATGAGCGTTTTCCTGCCAGCCCACAGCCTAAGCTTTGCCCCTCTCGAGTAGCTCCATCCCGGGACCCTACCAGCGCTCGCCAGTGTTCTCGGCCAAGGGCTGCGCTGGGACACGGGCCCGCTGCCTGCTGAACCTGACACAAGCCGAACTACGGGAAAATAACAAAACCGCCTCACGGGCTGGCTTTACCTTGGCCGTGCAGGCTCCGCCGGGCGGCACACGGCTTTCCGGCAGGTTACGGGAGGCCAAGAGCCCTGCCGCCTGAGCACCCCGCGCTCGGCGCGGCAGAACGCGGAGCGGAGGCGCCGACGCTCGCCCTCCCTCCTAAGGCTGCCCTGGCACTCCCGATGGCACAGCAGAGTCCAGCCCGCTCCACAGCCGAGGCTGCCGCGGCCGCTCCCCTCTCTTCAAAATCTATCACGCTTCCCAAACTTTCCAAGTCCCGCAGCCCTCCTCAACTTCAAAGGCAATTTTAAGGGAAGGCCCCCACGTACCAGGCACGGAGGCCGCCTCCGGAACCCCGCAGCTCCAACACCATTATTTATTAATGCTTGGGTTTAAGCATTTTTGTCTCGGGCGAGGGGACGAGACTGTTCCCTGCGCAGCCCAAAGAGCGCCCGGGGGCACCGCTACCCCACGGGCATCTCGGCGCCCCTGCGCTTCCCCTCCCACGCCAGCGGGGGCGCCCCGGGGCAGCGCGGCGCGGGGCGCCCCGAGGGGGCGGCCAGTAGCGGCCCCTCCGCGCGGGCGGGCGGGCGGAGAGGCGGGGGCTGGGGTGCGCCTCTCCCTCCGGCGGGCAGCCAGCACACAAAGGAGAAACGTGACACGTTTCTTCACCCGGGCTGTCTGCTGGGGAGGTCTCGGGGAAAAAGAAGAAGAAAGGGAAAAAAAAAAAAAGGAGGGAAAAGAAAAAAAAAAAGAACACACCACCACACAAACGGGGAGGCAAACGGCGGGCAGCCGAGCTTTCCGCACACGCTCCCTTCGGCAGCCTGGCCCCAAGCCCTCCCTGCCTGGCACTTCTCTACCCATGCGGGGAGGCTACAGGTTGTTTGTTTTTAATTACGCGGGGGTGGAGGTCCGCGGCGCTGCGCGGCTCTGAGCGGCGGGGGGGAGGCC
>VXAZ01008846.1:111615-132501 GCA_013399875.1 Gymnorhina tibicen
CCCGCTCCGCCCGCGCCTCCCCCGGCCGGTCCCCGGCGGAGTGGGCGCTGTGGGTCGCGGCGGACGGCAGCTCCACCTGCTATGTAAACAAACCGTCGGGGAAGTTGTTTGCTGGCGGCGGCTGCCCCTTCCCGCCCCCTCTCCCCTCCCGCCGCCCCGCTCCGCTGGCTCCGTTAGACACAACGAGTTTAGCAGACGGGCGGAAAACAAAGCCGTGTGTTGTGCTGGCAATGCCGGCCGGCTGCAGCCTGCTGGCAGCCCCCGAGGTGCCGCAGCCCGGCGCGAAGGCAGCCCGGGGAACCCGCGTGGGAGGGGAACGGCGGGGCAGGCCTGGGCCGCTGGCAGCAGCTATGCCGAGGAGGCACGCGTGGGCCCTGAAACTTTTCTTCTCCCCGGCCCCGGCATTTGGAGCAAGGTGCAGGATCCCCCAGATGTCCGCAGCAGGGACAAGCCGCTCCCCGCCTGTCTGGTGTAGAACGGCCGCCCGGCCCGGGGGCTGCCGCTCCCCCAGAGAAAAACACTTTTTTAAGTGATTCCTGCGTCGGGTAGGGTATCAGGGGGAGCGGGGAGAGAAGTGCTGGCATCGTGGCTAGAGCTGGTCTTGTCCTCCCTTGTCCCCGCCACGGTTCCCAGTAAATCGGCGCTGGGGCTGTGTTTGGGTGGAAGGACTTGCGTGGGCGCGGAAGAAAGCGGACGGTGGTGGCCGAGCGGAACGTGGGGTTTGTTATTTCGGAGCCCACCTAATCATCGCGCGGCAGCCCCAGCATTAGCAGGGCTCTCTGTACGCGCCGAGGGCCAGGATAACAAGTGACTGTCACTCAGAATTAACAGTCACCGCATTTATTAAGCACAATTAAAAATCCCACAAACTTTGCCGCTCGTTGCTACAGGCAAGTGGCGGTCCGCCTGCCCGCCGCCGCCACGTTCCGCGCCACTCGCTCCCGCGGCCGCCGGCCAGCCCCGCCGGGGGAACTGCTGGCCGCTCGGCACCGGGGGAGATGGNGGTGCTGCCGATGGGTGGCCGTAAAATATATTTATTTGCTACTCGCGGCTCTTTTGTCTCTTTGCCCCTCGTCCCCCCCTCCTCGCCCCGTCGCTGCACGGGTTACCGGGGCGCTGCCCGCAGCCGCGGAGGGCTACGAGTGCAACGGTTGCGGGGGACACTCGCCGCGCAGCCTGCGGAGCCGGGGGACAGAGTTCCCGCGGGCAGCCGCCCTCCACGGCTCCGCGCCCCGCGAGCCAGCGGGGCGGGACGGGGACGGCGCGGGACCCGCTGCTACGCGCCCCGCCGGCCCGCAAACGAAATCGGGCCCTGCAGGCTCCGGCCGCCGATGGGCTCCACGGGCAGGGGCGCGGATCCCCGCGGGGGCGCAAGCTGCGCGGTCCGGAGACCGCCGGCCCCCCCTCCCCGCGGGCGGGAAGCGCGCCCCGGGGGAGAGGCAGCTCTACCGCAGGAGCCGTCTGCGGCAGCGGACAAATCCCGGTGCCGGCGGAAGGCGCCGTGCAGCGCACTTTCTGTGGGGGCAGCCCGCGGTACCGAACCAGCGGGACTTTCTGTGGGGGCCCGGCCGCGGACATCGCTAACTTCGTTGGGCGCCGTGCAGCCGCGGCATCCCCGGCCGGTGGGACGGGAGAGGCGGCGCTTGACGACCCGCAGGTCCGACCCGGCCGGCCCGGCCCTGCTCTGCTCTGCCCTGCCCTGCCCTGCCCTGCCCTGCCCTGCTCTGCTCTGCTCTGCCCTGCCGCGGGCTGCCGCCGTCGGGCCGGACGCTGTCCGCTCCCGCGAGTGTCCGCAGCGCTCCCAGCCCCTGTCCGGGCTGCGCTTTGTTCCACGAACCCCTCGTCCCGTTCAGTGTCCTCACAGGCAGACCCTCTGTCTGGTGGGTACAACGTGCAGGGAACAACACGGCGCTTGGCTGCTAATATTACTCGGTGCGACTTGGCAGTTCCAGGCAAAATTAAAGCTAAACAAACACATACTTTCCCCACTTTTTTTTTTTTTTACAAGGACGACTAGGTATAAAATATAACTCGGCTTTCTAATGAAAAAGGATGGTGCGTTTTATTTGTTCCTGTTTACGGTTCAAGATTTCATCTGCACAATTGTATTTCTCGCTTGAAATAAACCGCTTTGAAACCATTTTCCTTTAATTAATTTAATGTAATTTCTCTGTGCTGCTGGCAGTGTTAGGTGTCTATCAGATTGCTATTTTCCATTGGGATTATTTAGAAAGCAAACAAGGACACATAACAGACTCCTCTTTGAACTAGGTGCACTCCCTTTCCTCCCTGCGTACTACTCCAAGACACTTGGGAAAGAGCAGAAAATGCTGGTTTTAACCGAAGTTAAATCGAGGAGAATCTGTATTACAACATCAAAGAAAAGGAGACGTTACAAAATTGGTGGAGTTACACCACCATCTGTCGTTAAGCTTCGGGACTACAAAAGTTCAGACGTATAATAAATCTTAATGAGAGATGGCAACTTTCGTTTTTTTCTCTTTCACCTCGAACTCTTGCCGCGTTGGCAGAGTGGGTTTCCCGGCGTTGGATAGTCCCGAGTGATGGGCAGCAGATTGCCGATGCCCTTCACAGACGTGTCCGTTCACTGCACCCTGCCAGGCCAAAGGGTTTCTTCTGGTACCTGATGTCCCCAAGCAGTTGCTCATCAAAACACACAGGCACCAACGCTTCACAGTACTTTTTGGCCTCAGGAGGTTACATTCATAATAAAAAAAGGAAATAATAATAATAAACCAACAAAACTAAACCACCCTCACATACTCACATCCACCCCCCCCCCAAAAAAAAAAAAACCGAAACAAACAGATCTTTTATGTTACAGTTGTAAAATTCAGTGTAGCCCATTTTGTATACCTGTTCTGCAGTGCTGCATTCTGAAAAGGAATATATAGAACACAGATCTTGAAATAATATCCATAAAGAACCTGTGATGGTCTAATACAATCCCTGATTACTCTTTAAACTTTGAGTTCTATAAACAAATCCTTAACAGAAGCATAAAATGATTTTATATTCCCTATTGTAAACATGGCACCTTCTGTGTCCTTGTCAGATCTTCCCATCAGGCTTTAGCCCTTTCTAAATTCTTCAGTTGAATGGCTTGCAAATGCCCATTTACTATAGTTACTGAAGAATCATAAAAAGGAGTGTTTTCTTTGGGATTTTCTGAATATTGGTGTTCTGAGAGGCTAACTGGTACTCATGCAAGCAGTGATCTTCACTGAACTCTACCACAAAAACCATCAAGTTTATCACTATTTTATCATGGTTCCTGTTTTAGGACAGGTGTGGTTTAGTCAGTATTGATCGAAATGTGTTGCTGGATGGAATGCTTATCATTAAAGGTTAACTTTCAGGTTGTTTCTGTTTCACTGGATATACACAGAACTTTGTCTTCAGGCTGGCATTTCACAAGTGCTCGCAGACCTTACACTGTAATTAGCACTAGGCATCTCCCAGTATAAATCCTGTTTCCAATCTTGTTCCTAGGCATAAAGAAACTCCATTTCCTATATTCTACCAGTAGTTGTTGACACTGAGAAGGAAATTCTCGCTTTTAGTTTGTGGACGTTTCAAAAGAGAGAAACTCATTTTGTCTGAAGCTCCATGTCCACTTTCCAGGCTATCTCATAAAATGCAGAATTATGCTGCGGGCAATAAACACCTTCAGCATTCCTTTGTCTATTGCATTCATTTCGTGTTACTTAAAATATATATATATGTATATGTCTGCTCCATAGTCAGCTAAGCTCTTTGTATCAACATTAAAAGCTAAGGTTTTTGAATTGGTGAAAAGGTGTTTAACATTCATCTGATTGAAATAAATTTTGTGACACTTTCTCAGCTTTGAGAAATAACTAGGTCATTACAACCAATAGCTGATTTAGGAACATTTGGTAAAAGACTTGTGTCCAAGAATCTGCTGATGATTTCAGTGTTTGCACTGCCTACAGTTTATATACCTGTAATAAATAATAATTCCATTTTTAAGTTATTGAATAGACATTATAGCAACAGCCAAAAATTTTAAAAAATCAAAGAACTGAGAGTTGCTGGGGAAAAGAAAAATAAAGTATGGCTTTCAAAGTTGTCTTGCTTGAGTTGGAACAGATGCTGCCCTGAGCAGCACTGACCGAAACAAGGGATTACACTGTGTCAGTCCCATTTCATCTTTCTGGATTCTTTTCCTGTTTTGTGCCAAACAGGCCATGCTGACTTTTTGGGTCCTGGTCCCCCAACCATTAGTTGTATATGTGCAGGTCTTATTTATCCAAAGGTGAAGAAAGTTTTAAGACTGCTAAACCTCTTAGTGAGTTTCCAAAGTATAACCCAGGGAGCAGTATCACAAACATACATAAACAAGTAGCTGTGTGAGTCTCATGAACAGCTCATAACTTCTGAAAAGTTTGGCGTCTGACCTGTAAGGTGGTACTAAAATTTAGGCATGTAAATCTAAGATTGTAACCTTTCAAATCCTTGTTTAGCTTCCTGGAGTTAACATTGATAAGGTGCTAATAAAATCACTTAGGCTCCTAAGGCACTGTTTCTGAAAATACTCAAAATAATAACTGTCACATTCAGGATGAAGAGTTTGGTGAGTTTTCTCAACCTAACCAACCTTCTAAATCTGGGCATCTTCTGTGCAGCTGAGCATTAAAATGTAGTTAGATAAAATGCCCAGTCAGTCCTTAGAGCAGCCACTGATCCAAGGCTCCTATTTCCTGGGTAAACATCCCCCTTGCTGCACTGTACACCCACCCTTCTGCTGCTCCCACTGGTCTTTGACCCCTGTTTGCAAAGGGACACTACAGCCCTACTCCAAACCAACCAAAACCAAGGGCTCACGTCATGGTCCTGGGAGGTGACTGATGGCTTAGGTCCAAGGAGGGTCTAGAAGTCAAGTAGAATAGCATCATAATTTAGCTATTTTATATATATATATATATATAAAAACATAAAGACATTGCAGCAATTCCCCTTTGTTGTCAGTTTCAAACCATTGGTGAGAACACCTGTGGCTTTTACAAAACAGACCATAAAAACCCTTGTATCCAAACGAGGATTCAGGGTTCTGAATAGCAAAATAGCAGGGCATGGCAACCTTGCGAGGGGCAGCAGTTAAGGCAGCGTTGTCTTTACAGCCTTTTCTGCAATTTCTTTCAGCAAGTCAGAGCAGTGACGACTGTGAATTTCACTCCAAAGTTCCCAACTTCCTCAGCCTGATGCAGAGGCAGCCCAGATGCCATTTTCAAGGTTATGGAGTATATGGGATTGCATGTAGGGGCCAGATAAGCCAAAAAACAAGTTCAACTACAAAAATGTAGTCCCGACTCTAAAACACTGAGTCTCCACAAGTAGCACCCAGGTCTGAAGTCCAACTTTTCTATCTTGTGCTCATTTATTTGTATTTTTCCCCTTCAGGATTTTTTCAGAGCAAAACAAGACATAGGGACTTGCAGAAATTTTTCATTAAGGCTGACAGAAATCTTCCTGACAGGCAGAATTTTGTCTTTTATTTGTTCTGTTGCTTCTACTCTCCCCTTCCAGCTATAGTACTTTCTCACTCCTCAGGAGAAGGTTGTGTAGAAGTGCCTCTGCCACAAGCTATGTATGCTCCGGTGGGAAAGCATCACTTTCAGAAGAACTGCTCCAGCCTCACTCAGAACAAACAAGGTGTGTGGGTTGGTACAGAAGAAGAGGAATAGGTGAGTGGGCTTTGTGTGGTAAAGCAGCAAAAGGTGTCTGATAAACTTGCCCCATTACATCTTCACACAGGAGTTGCCTAGGGGCTGTGGTTTAATCTCCCAGAGTGGAAAATCATCTGCTAGAACCTGAATTTTGTGGAAGCAACAGACAGGGTTCTACTTCACAAAAGAAAACAGGATTGATTCTGTTCTCTTCCACCCTAGATGTAATTTTCAACGCTGATGTTAAATTATGATTTTGTAATACCAAAAAGAGCATACAGTTATTTTCTAGATCTTTCTTTTTAAGCCAAAATTACTTACATTTAGGGAAATATATTAGTAACCAAACAACAGTTACAGCTGTGTCTGGACAATGCTTTCCTTTGGTAACACAGACACATGGACCACATTAAAGATGCAAAATTCAGTTTAGTTTCATGATGCTTACACATCTGCAGCAACATTCTGAGAATTCTAGAAATTTGTCAGTATTTAGGATTAAGGGACAGAGCTGTCTTTTTAAAAACCATTTCTATGTTATACATACAAATGAGCATGTATTAAGTAGTCATCTTTCCACCCACAAGCACTTTTATAGAATTCATGGGTTTGGGAAGTAAATTGAAAGCAGACTGTGGATGTTAACAATATGGTTAGATACAGGAGTTTTACACTAGTCAAACACTGAATAAATAAGCCCCTTTTTTAGACTTGTTTAAGAGGACTTCACAGACACAAGCTCAGGACACATATTTTGAAGGAAATAGAGACTGCCTTGTAGATGTGAATTACAGAGTTACGTGATTCAGGAGCAGCAAAGTAACTTTATTTTCCAAATCTGTATAAACCTATAATCACATAAATACTGCTTGTTTCCTTAGCATTCCACTTTTCACTTTCCTTCACCAGAAAAAACTGCTTTTTTATTGCTATAGCTACACAACCAACACAGCTAGGAGAAGAATCAGAGAAATTTAGGATAAGGTACCATCTACACAAGTGGATATCATAGCTCTGCACTTTGAATTGTCAGTTATTTTACTCGTTTAAGATGCAAAGCAGCAGGCAAAGATAAGTGACTCAGAAAAACAGTACTTTTTAGAACAAATTATTTGCAAGAAGTACTAGAAGTTTAACAATTTCATACCTAGTTGTTAAAAAGAAAAAAAGTTTTAGAAGACAGTATTTTTATTTGCACAGTCTAATTTTTTGGTGGTAGATATCTTTTCTTTTCATGATAACAAACTTCAACTACTCTCAAATCCTTCTAGTAATTCACTGTTACTGACTGCAGTTTGAACGACTGAGCTAGTTCCTGGGGTCCATATTCCTGCATGAGGCTCCAGCTGAAGCTTAATTTAGCATTTGCAAAGTGTGTTGAGGCAACTGCTTGAGCCATATGCACCTTCCTACCTCAACAACCATTCAGTAATTTTGTGTGCCTTCACCGGGGTGCTTTGTCCCAGAAATCTGGCAGTGAGCATCTTAGCTATAGGAGAGAGGTCAACATTTTCTCATCAAAGGAATGATCCTTCCATCCATGAGTGTCCTTTATTTGTCAGACTTTCAGAAGTCACCACTTTAGGAAAGAAGTCAGCACCTTTTAAAGAAACCAGATTATCAAAGGGTACAGCTGAATGTTGAAAATTTGGGCTTGAAAAGAGCTTAAATGGATGCTGACTTCTTAAAAATCTCTTCCAGCTACCCATATAAAATTCTGGAATTCTTTTTTTATTGAAAATCTACCACTGCAACACCATGCTGCACTACATGGGTACCCAGAAAACCTTTATTTTGGACCTACTCCAAATCCATGTGGAAGAAAGGAAAAGCAGTAAGTGCCCATTTGAAGAATTACCTGTACAGCAGATATGTCTGCATACTTCTTATAGTAATTTATTGAATTTAATATAACAGGTGAACTGGTGCTACTTGCTGTAATAAAGGTTTAAGAGGGATTATTCTAGGAGATAACTGCTAGTTTATTCATGGATTTTAATGGGAGCTGGTCTGGGCCTAATACAAGTATTACCTGAAAGCTTACCCAATGCAAGCATTACTTAAAATCTACAGAAAGATTGCTGTTTTTGCTGTGACTATGACAAGCTAACTACAAAGCATATGGAGACAAAGAATTAAAATACAAAGGTACTCAATAAATAGTAACAATAAATCAGTACAGTATGCTTCTTATATTCTTTATATTGATAAGGAATGAAATTCATGTTATAGTAGTCTGTGTAGCACAGATTATTTAAAATGTCCAACTTTAATATAGAAATGGGAAAATAGTTTGGCATTTCAAAAAATATAAAAATAGAACTGTTTTCAAAATTAAGCTTTGACTTCTTTTGGGGCAGGCATGTTTGAAAGGACTTCAAATACTGTGGAGAAGCTTTAAAATAGTAGTTAGCTATCAAAGCAATCCTGAACAGCTTCTGCACTGTCCTCAGCTAACACCTCTACCCACACTGATACCAATGGATATATAAGCAACTATCCTATGACATTTCAGTACTGAATTAACCCTTATACCAGAACAGAGACACTCATCTTGAATAATATTCAGGTACTGATAGCAAAATAGAAGACCAAATTCAGTACTGTACATCAGTGTCAGGAACCTAAGTGCTGAACAAGTGGAATTGATATTTTTCATTTATTCAACAACTTTGTCTTAGTTGTCCAAAAAGCTGATGGGAATGTGTATATATGATTGGATTACTTAAATGAATGTTGCAACCTCCTTAGGAAAAGTGTACAGCAGGCAAGCAGAAGTAAGAACATAATCAAACAACAGAATTGTAGGCACTTCCTTGGCAATTTATTTTATGAATGACATGGTGTCTTTAGGTTTCTTAAATTGTTAGATGAGACAGGAGATTCATGTTGATGCTTTGAATCCCTGTAATGTCCTTGAGTTGAGTATAAGGAATGAGACCAACTAACTTTCAAAACTGAAGACTTAGTTTGGCTAAGATGTGCTATAACCACCAAGCAGAAGAATGAAAGCATTATTTACAAGTTGTGACAAATTGAGAACAAACACTAATACATGAATGTCCTAATGGAGCAACAGGGCTTGTCACTGCAGAATGTTGAATTATACTGTTTGGCAGTACTTTAAGTACCTATCTGTAGCAATGGAGGGAGAATGATTGCCTTAAAACTAGGAACATCAACACAAGCATAACAAAACAGCATTCACCACTGCCCTTTCCAACAAATGCAGTAGAATTTAAAGGGTAAGTTATTCATACCAGCAATAATTTTTTAACTTAGAGAGTTACATCCACTGTAAGATAGAATTAGGTGACAGCATCATATATGGAAAATGTGATCACAAAATTAAAAAGATAAAGCAGAATTATTTGATCATAGCACATGATGAATAAACAGTTTTCAATTTTAGAGCAATAGAAGAGGACAGTTAACAGCAGCTACAAAAGCTAGAGATTTTTAAATAAATATACGTAGATAACTGATATTCAAGAAACTTAGAAGAGTTGGATGAGGTTTTGCTTTAACATGAATATAGATTTCCAATAAATCTAGGAAAACAAATTATGTTCTAAAAGAATGGAAGAATGCAAAATCTGTAACTGTATTTCTGAGTGGTAAACAGGACAGCATGGACAGGCCTGTCAACCTGGTATCAGTACCAAACAATGAATGAAATACAGGCTAAAGTGATACATGGGGAAAAAGGAATGCAAAATGTGCAGAGGATATTTGCTGGGAGGGAATGGGTATGACACAAAAAACTTGTGTTGGAAAAGACCCAGCACTTTTAAAAACCACAGGGATCAGGACAGATAATCAACCAAACAGAATTCTTGCTCAGGCATCAGTGCTAGGCTGTGATCAGAAGGAATGTGTGTCTGCAGTTGTAGAGAGGTGGTTAAAACCTAGAAAAGGCAAATGGAAGAGTAACAAGGATTCAAACAAATTTTAAAAACACTTATCACAATATCTGCAATATGTTTTTTAACAGTGGGGTCTTCACTGGAGCAGACAACGTGTAAGAGATTCCAAAGGATGACATCTGCAGTGAGACAAATTCAGACTAAAGTGCAGAGGAACAATTTTAACAACAAGATTGTTCTGGACAGTGAGAATATTCTGGAATTATTTCTTACATGCTGTCAGGGGTTCCCCATCATAATCATTTTTAAAGCAAGTGTGGATATTTTCCTAGGAATATACTATTATAAAATAAAAATTCATTCAGAAAAAATGCATAGCCTAGGTGGTGCAGGTGTTAAGGCTCCATGATCACAAAAGCCAGGTCTGACTTTCTAGTCTATGAGAAGTGTTGAGTCAGAATTGTCATCACCAGCTACTTAACGCCCCATGAAGATAAATGGGACCATACGTAATATTCCTTGTGGCTGCTCTTTCAGACAGTTTAAAACTTCAGGAACACTGCTGTATTTTATTTCATGTAGGAAGATATATGCATAAGCAGAAAAGGAATATTTCTAAAAGAAATGGGTTGTTGTTATTATTATTAATATTCAAGATGTCTATGTCAGTAGCAGTTAACACTTGCAAGCTGAGGACTCTGTTGTATCATGCACTGTAAAAAGTCTATTTCAGTTAGTTTCCAATGGATTTTACAACACAATTTGAAGACAACGGTAGTCTGTAGCTAGGGAACAGATGTAGTCACAGCTGTTGAAGGTACACATCCTACTACTTGGAAACACTTCTCCACTAATTCATGTGGCATGCATTGCTTTAATACAGCATGGAAAAATTCTGGGTTCAAAGCTTAGCTGTATTCTGTTTTGTAATTATTCTCAATATTTTATTAATGTGCTGAAGCAAGTGGGAAAAAACAAATATGAAATTACTGACAGCACATTTGCAAGTATTTAGTGGTTCATTTTGTTAAACAATAGTTTAAGACATAAAATTTACACAGTTTGGTAGTCCACAAAATATCTGTGTAGCAGTAGTAATGTTTTCCTATTCGACTTCTCTGTAACATTGCAGATGAGAGGAAAATTTTGCAATGAAACTAAGGAGCTAACCTCTCTGGTAAAATAAAGGGATGTTCCTCACAAACTAAGATTACAGTTATTAAAGAAATTTATGATTATTTCATCCTACCACCACCCCTCCCCCATTCCCCATTCTCTTACCAATTTACAGTGAAGACTTGAGTTCTGGGTGCAAAAAGCTTCATTTGAACTAGCCTGAGCAACTTCTGTGTTTATCATTTTCTTAATTGCTTTTCACTGTCTTGTCCAAGGAAGACTTTGCAAGGCATAGCTGCATGGGCTATGATGTAATGAGATCTTATTAGTTAAACAAGACCAGACCTCAAGCTTAAGCAAAATAAATTCAGATAAAGTCTCTGCCCCTTGACCCAGCTATTTTGCAGTCTTTGAACAGTAAAGAAACTTGGAATCTGGTCACAGATGCCAGTGTGAAAATTCCCCTGGCTGAAGGGAGGCTGCAAACAGTGTAAAACCAGAGGAGCTGGTTCCCACTGCTTTCTGCCTTGTCCAAAAAAGCTTCTTAAGGGAAAAAAAAAAGCAAAGAAATTCAAAGGCAAGATGAACTATATCTTTATTGTGGTGATTTCTGGCCAGAATATGGTCCCATAGGAGCCAAAGCCAGCATCATAAATTACAAGCATATAGAGTTAACAAACTTACTTTATATTGTAACTTCAGCTGAGGAGCCAAACAAGGCAGGACAGAGCAGAATAAGAAAGAAGAAACTAACTAGTTCTGAAAGACCAACCAGCATTTCCTCTGACCATATTTTTGAAGAGGAGCAAATATGCCCTTCTATGAAGCTTTTTGCAAAATCTGCGTTGTTGGTCCCCAAAAAACCTACAATAATAAGTATATTTACATATATGCAAGACATACATGCAATATACATATAATAGCAACTATACATAATAACATATATCATAAATAAATCAGAATAACACTGAAGAAAATAAGGATTACAAAATAGAAATAAAGCAGCACATATCATGTATGTAGTATTTTTAGTAAGAACTACAATTAACCTATCCTTTTCTGCCCATTGAATGTTTCTTTCTTTTCTCACTACTTAATGGTTTATTTGAGACAAGTTGGAGGGATAGTGAAGCAGTGATACCTTGAGATTACCTACAGTCTCCTTACTTTAAAGATGGGACAGGATATTCCTACTCAGTATACCGGCAAAATCTGTAATTTTGTGCACCACTAGCTCAAATAGCATCTTTGTCTAAATACTTTTCTTTCAACCAAATCTTACAGCTTAAGAGGATTTTTAACAGAACTTTAAATTTTACATCCACTTTTCAATTAAAACTTATCATATTATTAACTTCTTTGGCTAAGAGGTGAGAAAGGATGTTCTAACCAGGCTAGGATTCAGGAGGACTAATGTTTGCTCTGACATTGTTGCTTTGCAACTTACTTGGAAGAAAAAAAAATACTTTGAGGAGGTACAATTGGAATTTTTGGAATTGCAAAGATAACTTAAAGCTATTTAACCCAGTCTTTGTATATGCTCTCATAATACATGTATTATTACAGTATCAGTGATGGGTTAATGTAGAACAAAGGAAAGAAAATTCATCTTCACATAGCAAGTTCTTGAACTGTGGCGTTCAATACCAAAGGGTGATATTGACTACCTTTACTTTGAAAGGTCTTTCTTATCAACAGCAACGTGCAAATTTATAACTGGTTGAAGCAAAGTGACCACCTTCCTTACTTATCTCTGTGGTATTTCCTGTTTTTTTTCCATCTTACCAAGTTGTGCCTGAGAATTATATCATTCTTAGGGGAATATGTTTCAAAAGAATCTTCCTCCATCGACTGAGCATTAGGGCCCAGGTGATTCACCAGAGCTGGACTACCAGCGCTCCTATATGAAAACAAAACAGTGACTGGAGGAATGGTCATTACCAACATCGGGTAATCAAATCCCTTGTAAACAGTACCGAGCTTACTGTGGCATATATATTTAACATAACTTAAAATCTAAGCACTAGCATTTCAGCCTGTAGTTAAGAGTTCTGGGAACCAATGCTTCTCAAAAAGAGTTGAGGATCAGAGTTCATAGTCATCTGGGTATAATTTCCCAATGTGACACAGTGCACAAAATGTCTAATATGAGCTTAATAAATAGGCATCAGAGGAATAATGAATGAAGATAGGTGTCGAAAGTTATTATGCTACTGTTGTATTTAGCACTGATGAAATCATTACTGTAATATTTTGT
Organism: Gymnorhina tibicen; assembly: GCA_013399875.1. NCBI lineage: Eukaryota > Metazoa > Chordata > Aves > Passeriformes > Artamidae > Gymnorhina > Gymnorhina tibicen. The sequence continues at coordinate 124,566 of VXAZ01008846.1, forward strand.
CCAGTTCTGGGGTCCATGGTTCAGGAATATTGTTGAAGAAGTTCAGAGAGGAGTCACAAGCCTGACTTGGGGACTGTTAATCATGATTCAGGGTAAAAGACTCAAAGAGCTCAATCTGCTTAGTTTATCAGCTGAGAATACTAAAGATTGATTTGGATAACCTCTAAGCTGTTTCCATGGGGAATTACACAGATTTGATTATGGACTCTTAAATCTATCAAATACATGAAATTTGCAATATAAGGAGGTAAAATAGTAGGAAAATCTGGACAAAATCATGCTAGAAATAAAGATGCGTATTTTTGCAAACTGAAGTGAGCAACTTCTTATGGTCTGTGGCAGACACCTTCTCAATAGCAATCTTTAAATATTTTATATTTAGATATTTTGTAGCTCAAACGAGAATTAACATCGGCAGCTTTAACAGCTTTCTTTATACCATAGTACTTCTGGTTTTATCATCTGCAAAATTTTGAAAAGACCAGGTTGAAATACTGAGCTTTGGGATCTTGCAGCCATCAAAAGAGAAGCCTTCAAATGTATCTGTACAAAACCTATGAGTCTAAAGAAAGAAAATAGTCCTCACTGGTAGCATATGGTTCTCAGAACTAGACTTTTAGGAGATACTACTCTATTAAAAAAAAAAAAAATTAAAAAATCCCAAACGAGAAAACAACCCCAAAACCAGAAAAAATTCCAAGAAACTCCAAAGAAGTTATAGGTATGGCACTGGAAGTTGTTTTACAAACATTAGACTAGTTTTTCAAGGGTATACTACTGTATAAAGTACTAATAACTCTATTATAAGTAAAGTCTGGGACTTTCATATTACTTTCCAGCAAAAAAACCTCATAGAAAACAATTAATGAGTCACATTACTCAGAAATGCTGAGAAGTTAGTAACTATTATTACTTGTGTTACATAGAGGACAAATTGAGGAACAAAGAGTGACCAAGATCAAAGAGGAATTCTGGAAAGGAAACAAAAGCTTTTTGAGACCTCTTCCTGGGCTGTAACGAAGTTTGGTTTTTTTAATTTTTTTTTTTTTTTTAACCAGGCAAAATGTAAAAATCCTGGCAGGTGACATTCCTGTTCTTGTGTCAGTATCGACCCAATGCTGTGTCCAGTGCAAGAAGACACACTGATGCTGAAAGTACCATCCCTTTCCAATGATGCATAGAAAGAAAAGTCCTGACCACTTACCCTGTAATTTATCCTCCCTGCACTCATGTAAGGGAGAGGTGATATTGATTTTGGTGTCTTCTCAAAATTCCAGTTTAGAGCATTAGTTTATTCTTACTTAAACTCCTTGAATTTATCTACGGATGATACTTTTCATAAACCTCCTTACAGAAAAAAAAATCTGTACTATTACAACAGAAAAGTTTGTAGTATTAAATGAGCCAAACTGCATAGCTATATACTTTCCACTTCACACAATTTTTATAAAGAACCCTGCAGGAAATCAACTAACGGTGCATCATTGATTTGAAAGGGGTACAAATAAAAATAAATTATTAAATTACATTTTTATGCAAGACTGTTCTGTGTCCCCAAATCTAAAATATATTTTTATGCCGTTTTTTAGAAAATTTAGGAATTGCCTTCATGTTACCAATGTCTATTCCTATGGTTATGTTATGGGTGGAAAACTAATTCAAAGATAAATGATGAAAATGACACAACAAATTAAGCAACAAACAGCTTACTGCACTTAAAGCAACAAAAAAATGGACTTTGCAAGAAAAAAAACAAGTCCCATCTGTTATTAGCATTGAACAAAATCAACATAAAATGAACCAATAGTATTTTGGCCTTTGATCTCTTGGATGCTTTATGACAGAGGTTATAAAGCACGTAATTATTATTTTATATCAAGACAGCTCGAACTAACCTCATATTCCTACGGCAGTGAGAGCGTTCATCACAAGTCAAAATCTGCTTGTGTGGAATAAATAACCTTACTGATGGAAACAAATCCCTTTCCTCTCAGTTTAATCCAGGCTTTTGAAAAGTTTTTAGTAGTTCAGAGATGGAAAACGTCATACTGAAATTCACCAGATCACAGGCATTTCCTGTTTGTTTCTGAAAGCTGTATTTATGATTTATAAATCATATCATCGCTTAGGTTCCAGCTACTTTTAATTGTAGGCTTCATCATTCCTTTTGCTCCTCTTCGTCAATGGAGGTCAGCCCAAGATGGCTCTATGTTTTGGCTGCTGAGGTCCAGGAAAATTTCTAAGGCCTTTAATTCTGACATTTCATTCCTGCCACTGATATGAAACAGTCTGATGAGCTTTCTGTGAAAACACAGAAGAGAAAAGTACACACTTGGATTTTATTTTCTCCAATAGGCAGTATTGAATAAGACTGGGCTTTGGTTTTTTTACCTCCTTAAATAGAAAATTCCCAGGAATATATATCAGTGCTTCCTTTTTTTCTTTTAAACATTTTTAAAGTTTTTACTGTAAATTGCCCAGCAGGAATGATGGGCACATCATGATTAAAACACCTTATTTTTATGTATACAGCAGACAATCATTTGCAGCAGGCACCGTACATATATATTGTGAAAAACAGGCACACAATAGAAGTGCTTCCACAAAAGAAATGTACTTTTCCAAAAGAGTGATGTACCTGAAATACCATGTAACAAAAATACAGCAGCTAGACTAAGAACATCAGATCCAGGTCACACAGAACCATGACCAATATTTCAGCATTTTGAGCACAAGAACAAGAAAAGAAGACAATACATAAGCTTCATAATGAAAAACATAACAGAATAAACAGAGAAGATTCTTTTACTGGCAACACTTGGAGCTGAAAGGCAGCTCAAAGGGAGATGGGACGGGTTTTGTGCACGCCCTCACAGGATTAGGTAGCTCACAGAATGGTCTGTGTTTGAAAAAGTTATACATAGCTGCTGCCCAGGCAGATGGCAGGTCCTGTTTTCAGGCAGTCCTTGCACTGGTTTTCCCACCACTGAAGTGAAAAACTAACAATAAACACAAATTTGAGAATCAGGAGTTTTTTTCTAGTAGAATGCCACTTTCACTCTGATCAGTGTCTTCATGTTAGATTTAACCTCTGTTACTATCCGATGTGGCCAAACACTTCTTTGCTGCACTCCACTTTTTGCTCTATTTATCACTATGCCTTAATGGTGTAGAATTATTATTTCTCTGCTTTTTACATTCTGGACTTACAATAATAAAGATGACCATTCAGATTTCTGAGTACTTAGCCAGAATTTTATAGACAGATATTTTATTAGATACTCCCACGATGAGCACAATCAGGTCCATGGCCTTGTGTCCAGCTGGATGCTACAAACTAGACCTGGAGCTCAAGGGAGCATGTAAGATGTGCAGAGTGAGCTCCCACACAGACCAGAGCTTTGAGATAACAGGGCAGCACAGGTACCCAGAAACTGAGGTGCTGTGCAATCAGAGCCACACTGAAACAACCCTTCTGTTTTCTGCAGATTCTGCACTTGTCACTGTCTTGGCATTTGCAAGAGATTCTTAGGACCTGAGGAAGGTTTCTATTGCCCTTTCGTTCTGCATACATGCACAAAAGATAGGGACAGACCCATCTAGTTCACAAAAATCCAGGCTACAAGGAAGGCACTGACTGTGAATCATACATCTAATAACTTGTCTAGTGCATGGGAAATAATGTCCTACACAAGCGAGCAAGCACAGTTCACCATTTTCATAACTGAGACAGCAAAAAGTTAGGAGGTTTTCTGTAATATTGAAAGCTTAGTTTCACTGATTCGGACGGGTAATTCTGGCACTGGGATCATCATCACTACTTCATGACTCAGTGTTCCTTCCTCATAACAAAGAAAGGGTAAGACAATGTACAGTATGGCACAGGATCAGGTATCAATCTCATGCAGAGCTATGAAATTATGAATGAAATTACATAATTGGATATATATATTTCATTATGTAATGAAATTATATAGACAAGCTATGCAAATTAAGGTATATTATAAAGTTTATTATAACCAGAAGGAATGAAAAAAAAGAGACAAGATTTCTGAAAAAATCTACCATCACTATTACCTAGACAAGACAGCTTTCTTTTAAGCAAAGTCCACCTTTGGCATATTAGTATAAATTAGGGTGAAAGCCCCTGAAAGTATTAGACATATTATTAAAATCTGCTGGAAAACACAGTAAAATATGACTTAGAAGTAGAGTCATGGGACAATGTAGCAATAGCAGTTCTTTCATACGTTTTAAATATACTGAGCAGGCTAACATTTATTGGTGTAACTTCTTGAGTTCCCACAAATCTTCAGAGGGGTGTTTGAAAGTTCTTTATTCTACTATGCAAGCTATGATAGAAAACAAAAATAACAATAAGAAACGTGTACACAGTCTGTGTTTGTGTCTGTGTAATGGTAGATCCCAATGTGGAGTGTGATGCACGAGAACATGGCTTCATGCCAGATTTATGTTCCCTTGGAACTGGGGTTGACCCGAACATCAAGTTAAAATAACTTGTCCTTTATGTAAGTTGCACTTGGTCTAGATACAAGTAAAAATGAAACTAAGGGAAGCATTGCCTTCTGAACAAAATATGTTGGACTCATCTTTATCTATCTCCTCAATAAATATTTTTTTTTTGTAAGCTAGGCTGCAAATATTCGAGAATGTCAGATGACCTCAGGCTTCTCTAAAGTGATAAATCCTGGGGTAGGCAGTGTCTCATGATTAGAATAAGTAATCACCTGAAAGACCAATGTAAAGTCCATAGAAATCAAAAGAAATCTATTGACTTCAGGGAATTTTAAATCAGGCTCTGAGAGAACTTGGGGGTATAACTCCTCTTGCACATCACTTCATTCATCTGCTCAGCAACTACAACATACCTACACATTTTGTGAAAAGTGAGAGTCTGTCAAGTAACTCCCACGGCATTTTCCCCTTTCATCCTGTAAACTCCTTCATCGGTGATAAGCCTCTGTGCCCTGGCATCCATGTACCAGCTGAAGGGAGGAACCTGTTTGTAAACCAGATGCTTTGACATAGCTGGAACTTGGAAGGGAGGCAGCAGTACTTGGCAAACAAACTTGTAATAAGTGCACTTTCCTTGAAATGTTTATAATTTGTTCTTGAAAAATATGCTGAGAAGATGGGCACTAGACATACTGCTCAACTTTGAAGTTCAAGTTGGAAGGTGGGGATCCTGAATACCTCCCGATGAACATTTGAAAAAAAACAAACCTGGTGCTCTATAAAGTAAAGAATGTGCTTGAGGAGAGGGGGCAGGGAATGCTACTAAGTCCCACTGTCATGCCATCTGCAGAGAAATTACCAAGGTCCAGAGAAAGGCAGCTTCATTTATGAAGCAACAGGTTCACATGAAACCCTCCTAATTTGCTGGTAGATCTTTAATAGGAAGCACACAGGTATACCAAACATCCCTTCCAATCCATATGAATACTTTCATTTTAGCAACACACTCAAAAATTAGGCAAAGTTGTAAGCAGAAAAGGAGTGTCATTTTTTGCCTCTTGCTCTCTTAATATTAGACATATAAAGAAGGAGTTACTTTGCTCAGCTGAGATGTATGTGATGCCTACTTATGATCCACCAAATGCCATTACCAAGGAAAGATCAGCAGCTAGAGGTCCTCCAGGAGACAGTCTGATCAAGGAGGAAAAAAGCCTCAAGTGCTCAAAATGTGAAGACTAACCTGAAGGTTTCTTCCCTTTGACCCTGTGACAGTCTCAGTGTTCTGCAGACAGAGAAGAACTGTCAGGTTACCCTCCAGTCTGCAGGTATGGAGGGTAACCTGAATAATTTTCTGAAATCAGGCTCAGCAAACTTACTGACGTTTAGAATTTGGCTAAATAAAAAGGGGAAAAGGCATGGCACTTTTATAGCTTATATCTTTATGAACAAAGAAATTCAGCTCAATGTTGATCTCACGCTGGCAGGAGATGCTACCACATGAACGGAAGTTGAGGGAAGTTCAAAACCCTCAGGAATATTACAGTCTCTTCACCTTCTGTCAACTCCATTTCTTTTCCCTCTGTACCTACCTTTCCTGCTTTGCTCTCTTTTAATCAGAGCAGTCCTCTCTTTCCTGCAAGTCTGTAACAATTAGTGTGAACCAGAAAGGGCAGAGAGACGTGGAGCTTGTATAGCAAGTGGCTATCCAGACAGGAGATACCTCCTCAACAACAAAGGTGGTTGGTTGTGCAGGGGTCTGTCTTTGAAGATGCTGTGAAGCTCTGGAGGCAGGTGGAAGGCAGGATCCTGGCATGAGCAAGGTGAGTTGGCTGAGGCTGACTTGGTGGGCAAAGCAATAAAGGAGTCCAGAGGACTGCTCTTTGGAGGTGACAGGATCTGGGGTAGGGCAAGGTTGGAAGGCTGGACTGAGGCATATTAGCTGGACCTTTAAATGAAGTTTTAGCAAGGAGAAACAGATTCTTGTACTCCAGGCATGGTCAGTGAGGCTGAAAGTTGGGGATCTAAAACCCCACAGAAAAGGTAAAGAGCTGAACTGAAGTGACTCGGGAACCACTGCCTTAGATTCTAAGTCAAAGGATAGATAAGATGCAAAGAGCCAAGAAAAAGGATACCTAGGGATTAACAATTGCATAAAAAGCAAAATAATAATATCACAAAAATGTCTGTGTTAAATTAAGCATGTCAATAGTTTCAGTGATACCTAGTGGGACCACACGAATAAAAATAAATACACAAGACAGAAACCTAAAATAGGAAATGGAGCATAAAACTGGGAAGAATGAACACAGAATAGAAAAGGCTGAGGAAAACAAAAGTGGAGAGAGAAAAAAGAAGGGCAAACATAATTTTTAAAGGAAGTAAATTAGATTTAGGAAAAAAACCCCACTTTATCAATTATTTTCTGTTGATGGTTTAAATACACAAAAACATATTTAATACTGATAATGCTTTTAAAGGCTCAACTTAGAATATATTAAAGAAAGTATATTCAGCTTCCTTTGATTAGTAAGCCAGCAAGATTTGCATTTAAAATAAGTGTCCAGATCATGCACCCTCTCAGGCAAGGTTAAACCAAACCAGAAAAAATGGCAGGGTCAGGGCCAAGGCAGCTGCCTGCACGCCTGTTATGTCTGTCATTGTTTGTTTTGTCTTTCTGGACTTGTAAGCCCTTCAGGCCTGGAGCACTCCCCATGGGGCCTGGCCAACCTCCACTGCCTTTGGTGGGCACCGAGGAAGGCTTTGTTTGTCCAGCGTTTGGCTCCGGGGAGTCAGGGCCTGGCTGAGACTTGTAAGTTATAGATGTAATAGCAGCAAAATACCACATACAGTCACTGAGATAGGGCTGTGCTTGAATGCTTTCTCTGATATTGGGACTCTGTGCAGCCATGGAGTTGCGTCCATGTAGAGCAAGACAGTTTTGGGTTCTTTGACACCATTACGATTGGTGTGATGGCAATTTCACCCAGGACAAGTGAAAAGGCAGTTTAAAAGCTGCTTTTAAAAGCACGTATGCTTATTTCCTCTCAGTTGTGGACAGGAGACAGGAGCTCTGCTGGCACTGTCACCATAGACCAGCACTCAGAGGAGAGTATCTGGTGACTCTCCTGGTGGAGGCAGATGACTTGCTGTACCGTTTCCACGTGCTAAGAACAAGTATTACAAGGGCAGAGAAGAGCTACAAAAGGTGCCAGAGAAACCCTGCCAACACCCACACCCGCACCCTGACGCTGGTAAACACTCCATTCACACCTGACGGAAGGAGCAGTGAACGCGTCTCGCCCACGGCACCCTTCAGACAGCTCTTCCCTGCGCTCAAAGACCCGCTGACGGGTCAGGGTTAGCGTGCACCGGGAGCGCGACCCGCGGCCGCCGGGGTCTCAGCGCTCCGCCGGCCCCGCTCCGCCGGGCAGCGCGGGCAGCGCGGCGCTCTGGTGCCCCC